>JACXGI010010401.1:0-27701 GCA_016801175.1 Esox masquinongy
TCTAATTTTCTGAGATACTGAATTTGGGATTTTCATTAGTTGTCAGTTTTAATCATCACAATTAAATGAAATAAACATTTGAAATATATCAGTCTGTGTGTAATGAATGAATATAATATCCAAGTTTCACTTTTTGAATGGAATTGCTGAAATAAATCAACTTTTTGATGATATTCTAATTATATGACCAGCACCTGTAAATGCATTTCCAATAGGCCTACGTAGCGGTCAATGCACTCACTTCCGAGGCTCCTCGATCCAAGTCCAACTCAATTCAAGATTCTGTTTTTAACTTGATAGCAAAGAAAAAAGCCTGATATAAAGGAAAACATTTTATCAGTCTAACTCAGCTGCGTAGGTTATTGGACAACACACTTTACTGTCAGAATTATTTCGGCTTAATGGGTTATTATTTGCTCATACTTTCTTGTTACTGTAACCATGCCTAGATTATCAATGCTTATGAAGCAATCATTCAACAATGTGAAGTAAATCCATTTGAATATGATTCAATTCCCAGGTCAATTATTCAACTTGGCATTTCATTGATTAATAATGTTTGCTTGCGTATCATGTTGTTGTGTAAGAGATTCATTTACAGACATTCTTCATTTATTTGCATACTTGTACTGTACAGTGGTCACATCTGAAGCATGTGCTCATAGAAATATTACAATACAGAACTACAGCTGAGTAAAGGCTTTTACTGCTGCTGCATAGACTTCATAGGCAACGGCTAAATGAAAAGAGTATAGGCTGGGTGAATGGACCACAGCTGCAAAATGAACATCTGATCTCTCCAGGCCCAAACCCAAAAGTGCCCTATGGGGCTATCTTTAGGCTATCTTTTATCTTCAACCTAGGCTGTATATAAATTGACCATCTAAATAAACCCATTATGCTCTATCCAGTCTCTACATTCTCTAACAACCAAACCAAATGTGAGCATGACCATTTGCAGTGTCCTTTAAAGAAAGTAATTGACAAACAATGGAAAACTAAGCAAGAACATTCCAAAAACATTCAATTATTCCCTTTGTAATTCCACTGCTAAGCAAGTGCTCCCTCTATATTCTCTGTTAGTAATATAGTGTAATAATCTGTAATATAAATATATTCCAGTCTTGTTTGCTGTACGTCAAAGCTGCTTTGCTTTTCATCCAAATTATCTCATCTCTGTAAAATGAAAGAGCATTCAATTATCTAGCACATCTCTTTTTTTGGATTATACTGATATCAATCAGTAAGCTATGTGACGTTATCAGACATTTCAAAACGTGTTTGGTCGTGGTATGTTCAAGCCTGCAAGATACTTGGTCTTTAAGACTAATATCTGTTGAGTCACCATAACCACTGCTGGCTTGGAGATTTTTAAATGGCAGCCTATTTCTTATATGGATCATTCATTCTGACCAGGACCCTTACGACTATGGTCAAAAGTAAAGAACTAAACACTAAATAGGGTGCCATCAATTTGGGATGCCCCAGACATTTTTGGACAATACTGTGAAAACCCAGACTAAAGCCTTCCCTTAACTAAGCTGGATGACACAGTAGATCAACTTCTCTTCCTAGGACATTAGCTATATAAGGAAGACTAGAGCGGTTTACCGGTCTGGTGTGTTGCTCAGTGATGCTGCAGCATCCAGTACTATGAACACTGAGCATGAAAGCACAGCAAAACACCACAGCAGTTGGAAAATTGGAAAGTAACAGATCATATAGCTTTAACACAGAGAGCACATAGAATACCCTGATCCACAATACACAACAGCCGGCGCTTTGATCTTGAAAGCAGCAGAAAAAAAATAATGAAAAAAGTATAATTGCCATAGCTACCTTCCCCTGCCTATTCCCCTATTTGCCATTTTTGAAAGCTGTTTATTTTTTGCAGCCTGAAATTATTCTATGTGAAGACAATATCCAAGAGACGTATTAGCTCTAAATCAATTTATGTTTTGGTCACTGACCTTCCTTGTCCCGATTCCCCCCTTATAATAGTGAAATTATTCTATGCTAACCCCATGCAGTTGCTAATTGAGTGAAACATTTTAGTGATCTGTTTTTTCACATATTATAGAAAATATTTTTACCCTTCACTGAAAGACTGAGAAAGAAAAAGAGAAAGAGACACAGTACAAGAAAAAGTGTGTGTGTGTGTGTGTTTGAGAGTGTGTGTGTGAGAGAGGGAAACAGAGGAAATAGAATAGGAAAGAAGACTACAGCTCTCTCCCAAGACAATTTCTTACCAGGTCAAAAGGACGAGATCTGCTTGACTGATAGCTGGCAGACTGAGACTAATCACAGCTGAGAACCGAGTCGAAGGCTCATCTCCTGACTGATCTACACAATATGAAACACGCACTAGAACAATAGGCTGTTCCTTACTGATATACATATGCACTGACAATAAAACACACTACAGCAATATGCTGTTCCTTACTGATCTACACACTATAAAACACACACTTCAGCAACAGGCTGATCTACACACTTACTATAAAACATACATTGCAGGAACAGGCTGTTCCTTACTGATCTACACACTTATCATAAAACACATAATACAGCAATAGGCTGTTCTTTACTGATATATACACTCACTTTAGAACACACACTGCAGCAACAGGCTGATCTACACACTTACTATAAAACACACACTTCAGCAACAGGCTGATCTACACACTTACTATAAAACATACATTGCAGGAATAGCCTGTTCCTTACTGATCTACACAATATGAAACACACACTACAGCAATAGGCTGTTCCTTATTGATTTACATATGCAGTGACTATAAAACACACACTATAGCAATAGGCTGTTCCTTACTGATCTACACACTATAAAACACATACTACAGCAATAGGCTGATCTTTACTGATCTATACACTCACTTTAAAACACACACTACAGCAACAGGTTGTTCAGTACTGACGTAGACAATTCAAATTTGACACCATTGCAATGGCTCTGTACCTGAAGCCTCTTCACTCTCTCCTCACAATCTACCCACACACAAATGAATCTCAACACCAAATGCCAAACCTACACTCACAGATAGTATTATGTAAATGCATTCCCCCACAAAACTATAATAATAAAAATAATAATGCATTCAGCTTTCATAATGCTGCTTATTACAAAAATGAAAATACTGAAACTGTGCAAAAAGATGATAAAACATAAATTCTGCAGGTTTTATCCTGCTGCTGAGGGGAAATCACACCTGCAAATATATTATGAACTGCGTCTCTGTCTTCACTTAGCTTATGCTTAGGTTATGATTCGGCACAGACTGTAGCACAACCCCAATTTCACACCACCACCATCACCCATTTCCCCTGTAGTTTCTTTCAGGCAAGAAGAGTTTGAGCACACTCATCACAATCAAAACGTATCGACCGGGGGGCTGACAGCAAAGCATAATTGCAGTTGTCAAAAATGGAATGTACTCTGATTTACATTGTGGAGAAGTGATGTATCCCCCCCCTCTCTCACAATGTGCTCTTTTCACTTGACAGAAAGCTGCTCTGCTTTGGCTGGCATCCTGGAATTCTAGCTTTCAGTTCATTGTCACTTTTATAAGTGTTGGTTTAGTTTAGACAACCAAAAAAAGAGTAGCTACTTTTCTTATTCACCAATCTGACAACAGGCCAGGGGATCAGGACACAGTGGTAGGAATCAATATACAGGGTTCTCCATTAGGGTTGTTGGTTGACAGCTCTCTTGACTGTGAGTGAGTGCAGACAGAAATATGACGAGATGAGTTTGTATCCATAGGGCTATGGAATTTGAACAAGCATACACACACACATGACAGTGAGATTTATAATTTACCAAGGCTGCTGTACTCACATTGTCTGTTCTGAGTTTTTTAGCTGGGCAGCCTCCATCCACGGGATGCAGCATGTAATACAGTCGTACTTTATTGGCATGTTTCCGACTCTAGAAGGAAAATGAGAGAGCGGTCAAACGCAATAAATATAAAACATAAAAAATATATCAAAATATTAAAGGAGCATACTGTATAACATTCTGATTTTGTTTCTTTTCAAATGGAAGGACACTGGAAGAATTTCATAGTGTTATATTGGAATTTTACTGCAGATAGTAGTTTCCCGTCTGACAGTAAGATTGAATCCCTATTTGGGACCCAGACATGATATGACACTGGATTCATTACAAAAATAATTTCTTCCTTTAAAGTTGTAAGATGCCTTCATATCACAGACCCATCGATCTCTCATCTTAGAAAGCAGACCGACAGAGCTGTGGGGGGATGGAGGGATGGAGAGAGGATGAAAGAGAGAGCAGGAGGAAGGGGAAGGCAATCAATTCCCCCTTCAGTTTATAAAAAAAACTCTTCTTGACAATAGGTTTACAGGCTGACAGCTACCCCAAAAAAATATAAAAGGTGTCGAAGCATACAGGTGAGAAGCACCAGTGAAGCTGTGACATGAGAAAATTCCAATAATGTTTATTAATTTAATCTCAAAAAGAGATTGATAACTTCTTGAGAAGAGAAGAATAGCTTGATGAGAAAGGAACAGATTTGCCCTTCTTTTCTGACAAGCGTGATGTACACTGCAATCAAGGTTTGCAATCAGTTGCAACAAGTTTTTCTTCTTGCTTGATTGTGTGCTCCTAAGATTGTGTTTAGTGGTCAGCATTGGCATGAGGGTGATTCAAGCGCCTTGAATGTTATATCACCACACAAAATCACACCTTCTAAATGAACTATAATGGAAATTAAATTGTTACTGTTGCATCTAAAATCAAAATCTCTATGATCAGAATGTATAGCATTGCATGTATTTGTCATTTGGAATGTTTTCAAATCATTCTTCTAATCTACTGTACATCCCAAGGAAATGTTTCCAATGCTGTTGCAGAAGGGTGAAAAAGAGTTACACCTCTGGATTATCTGCAGTTAAACCTTTTCAGAAAGTTAGTAATCAATGTATATCACAAATCAGGAAAGCAGAATCAGACTGCAATGTCATCTGAAAAATAGCATTCACGCTTAACCTCAACAAACTGTCCTAGACGCTCTATTACTTATTAAAATGCAATTCAAGATGTGTTTAATCACCACTTTATCGCCTATGGGTCTGGAACACCTTTCATTAAAAGTTGGCCTTGTGGTAGGGACTTTACTGAATTACGTTTTTGTCATCAGTTCATGTTAGGGAATAACAATACTGAGAGGCTTGGCTCCAGATGGACACGGGACTCAGACACACAGTCGATAATTGCAAAAACGTACAACTGTGAACAAAATCCTTAAAGTCCTACGTTCCAGCTACTTAATTAGCAGATTACATATCAGAGCTAGCAAGCCAATGGTCTCACTGAGAATAAAGCTTGTCAATGAATTTATCCCAATAAAATGGACAAACACTATCTCTTCATTGGCAAGATGTAGGATAGTTACACTTACACAAGAGCACTACACTGTAATGGTCTTTCTAAAGCAGTCTGTGAAAATGTGAACCTGGTTATCTGAAAGTACAGGAAACAATCAGCATGGAGTGAAAATAGGGCAGAATCTGTCACAATGCTAATTCCACACTGTGAATGGCCAAATCACCCCCTTTCAATCCTTTTACCTGGCTATGTATTTTGCTGTTAAGTATGATCATGTCAAGACACATTTGGAGTGCATTACGATAGACTGTTGGCCGCATGCAGCCAACAGTCTATCGTAATGCACTATGCCATAGAGGGATACAGAAGAAAGTATGACTGTGTAACCATATAATTGCAACTGAAGTTATTGGCTTTTTGTCTAAAACAGAGCACACATTTGCCTTGCCTGGTAGGCTAGACTTTAAGATGCAGTATAAAAATAGCTAGCTAACTAATGTAAGGTTGCTGGGGTGTCGAATGAGTTAGCAAATGTTAGCTTTGCTAGTTAATTACACTACTGCCATCACTCTAAATCATTTGGATGTCATGATGATGAAGGCAATGTTGTTTTCTACTAAATATGTAACCAGTATCGCAATGTTAGTGTATTTCTAATTTAGATTAAATAGCAATTAGCCCCATACATGCAATCAAGTTACTGAGGTGCAATCCATGAACAGGGCATCAGTGAACATGTTGTCCTGCACTTCTGATATTTTATCCATTGTATTAGCATAACCACTGATCACAATCAGTTTCAAGTAAACAACAGTTTTGTTTTGAATGAGCAAACACATTTTTTTAAACTTCTGGATGTAGAGACAGCTGCTCTTGGTGTGACCAGCAGATGTTCTATATACAGCTATGCAAGCACACATTGACGTTAATTGACGTTTTGGGTCTCTGCATGTGCGAATTAACGTAATTTTGAAAATGCTGTTCTCACCAGTAAAACACATCCTTCCCCCAAGTTTTGTTAAAATATGCATAGTTGGGCCAGAAAAATCTTTGACACTTGTGAACAAACAACCAAACCCATTACACTGTCCCCCTTCAGATTTCATCAGTGGGGGACAATAAGGAGAGAAGCTTTCTTGAACAAAGTCACTGTGTATCCTGTATTGCTGTTACAGCATGCATTTTGCACACAGCATTAAAACAATCTTCTGAAATTTCTTTTTTTTGTAAACCCAACAGCCATACATGGAATATCAGTGGCATACAAGACACATACAGAGGGTGTAGTGGAGAGTGGTTATTTTCCAGTTCAGGCAATGCCTACCGAGCCCCTGATTTATGGTGTTTTTAGAAGCATTGTTGAATATTCAACATAGTTCCTTTCTGTCTAAGACTGTATTTTCCATTTTAATCAATCAGGGTTTAGGCCAGGGCAAAACACCAATGTCAGTCGAAAGACCTACCTAAGGCTTTTGACAAAATTCATCATTCCATGTATTTGAAAAAGCTGATATGTTTAAGTTTAAGTTTATAATTATGCCTGTTTGTGATATCAGAACTTCATCAATGGCAGAACACAAACTATTTAATGTTTTAATATTTAATCTGAATATAAGTGCATATAGTGGAACCATAAGATTTTATATAGGGTCCACTTTTGTCACATAGTTTGTTATTGACATTAGAAATACTGTGAAAAATATTAAAATACATTTTTATGCTAATGATACAGAATTCCAGTAAAAAGGAATTCTAAATGACAGAGATCTCTCAGTTCTTGAATGTGCTTAAAACAACAAGACCACATTTAAGGACCCATCATTTAAATTACTTTAAATTTACCACCCAGGATATCACTTACCAAAATTAAAACCCTAAAATACAGCACAAAAACTGAAGATTACATAGGAATAGATTTGCCGATAGCCACAGAACTACAGTAGGTAAAACCATCATCAATTTGCATGCCCCATTATAGGGGAATAAGATCAGCCTTAAATGCCTTGTGTCTTTAAGCAAATTTGTAGCATTACTGGAAGTTACGATGTTTCAGCTTTCATTTAGAGAAAATATAAAAACACTACAAGTCTAAACACTTACTACGTAAAATGCATACCGACATGTAAGAAAAATAGACTTATATATATGGAGGCATATATGGAGGCCATGTGCGCAAGAACAGTATGAGGAGATGCGGATTGTCTGGGTCTGAAAATTGATGGATTGTTTAGTCATTAGATTTTTGCTCATAGCTGTAACCTTAGAGACAGAGATAAATACAGATATCACAATCTATATAGATCGTTCACAGTATTTAAGTTTGCATCTCAAATGACACCTGTCCCCCATACATGTATCAGGGCCCAAATGGCTCACATCATGTGTAGTGCACAGTAGGAATAAGGGTGCCATTTTGGACAGAGTTGTGGAGAAGTGGCAGACAAACCCATCACGTCAGCTGAGATGGGGAAATTGACAGAAAGATATCTATTTGTCCTTTTTGCCTTTCTTGATTCCCTCAAGGCTACCGCACAATGAGTAAATCACGCTGTGAACAGCTGGGAAAGAAACAATCAGGCATCATATTAGTGGCAGGAGGAAGGTTGCTGACGCTCCAACTGGAGAGAGGAACGGAATTAAACAATCATTCTCTCATGCAATTTCTGAAAAAGACTGCTCTGAGAGCGTTCCCATTTGTCCTTAATTTTTTTTATATCATGAGATTGACACAATTCTATTTTGCATCCATCTGAATGCACTATGAGTTCCTTAGCTCTGAGGCAATACCCACTGTTCTGATGAAAATGTGAACTTCTACTAACTACAGCATGGTAACACAGCCTCTAGTTCAAAGAACTACAATAATGCCAAAAGAGGACTCAAGGCACTGAGAAGCAGCCTACACGCCTAGAGAACCTGAAATACATCAGTGTGTCAGTGGGTTTATTACTGTATGCCTGTATCTAAAACAGTACCCCTATTTAATATTTAGTGCAACACTTTTGACCAAGGCCCTTAAGGCTCTATAGAAAAGTAGTGCCTTTTTTAAGGGAAAGGGATGCAATTTGGGACACACACTATACCTTGGGAAACATTGGAAAACAAACAGATGTGAATGCTGTAATCAGTATTGCTATTATAGTGGTCTCAGTAACCTCTTAAACACTTTAAAGCTGTCCTTTGTCACATCAATGTCCTGACCAAAGCGAAGTAGCTTTATGTCTTCTCATTGCAGTTGTTTGAATTTTACCATTAAGGAGAACTATCACCTACTGGCAACCATAGCAATGTTAGAAGCTTGAATTCAGACGCAATTATCAGGCAAAAGGGAAAATAAAAAGGGAAAAAAGCATCAGTGCCACCAGGCAGAAATGGTAGTAGTAGTTTTAACTCCCCCACATAATCCCTGCACCCAAACAACTTTCTCATGTTTACTGGAAAGAAATGCTATCAGCCAGCTCAACTTGGATCCGATAAACTTTAAAGGGTTTTTCTTTCCCACTACATAATGAGTCGGCGTTGGAGCCATATTCATCAGCGACTCCACAGCCTACAATATTAAAATGAAGAATAATTCAGTAATCATACATTGTTTACCAGGGACCTGGTAACTACATAGAGGACAGTCTGGGGTTGGTGCCAGCAAACGGGCAAGTATAGAGACTTTGGATATTTCTTCATCCACATTGGCACTAACAATGTTAGGATGAAACAGTGCGAGGTACAAAGCAGAATACAGCTTCAACATGTAAACTAGCTAGGAAGATGTGTTGGCATCAAACAATTGTCTCTGGCCCCCTCCCAGTTAGAGGTCACGATGAAACCTACAGCAGACTCACACAACTCAAATGCTGGCTGAAAACAGAGTTGTTGTTTTTTTGCAGCAGATAGTTTGTAGATAACTGGCTTACTTTCTGGGACTCTGGGAAATATGGCAAAGAGGCAAAATGTTTCAAACATAAGGAAGCTGATGACAAATGTTTTTTTACTTTTAAACTCAGAAGGTCCCAAGTAACAAGGAGATTTACTGTCCGATCTTACAATGGGTCTTGACGATTGCACCGTCATCTCAGACTTGACTGTGGAGACCTCTGACGTGCTCTGTATCTCTCTTTTGATGAACATATACATAATATTTCCATTGCAGCTTTTTTCCATCTCTGGAACACTGCAAAAATTCATTGTCAAAAAATGATGCAAAGCTAATCCATTTCAAGATTAGTCTATCACAATGCTTTACTCTCCGGCAACCCTGATGAGCAACTTAGATTTAGTGCTAAAAACTGTACGTCTACTAGACTCTTGACAAAAACCAAACAATTTCACTACATTACTAGTGCCTCTATACTGGCTGCCTCAATGTTAACCTTTGAGTCATTACTGGAAGACTAATTTCTTAGTCTCCAGTGGGGTCAATGAATAAGTCTTGGATGGGGCCACAATGTCTTTCGACATTGTTTTTGACAACTTCCACCCTCCACCGGAGATTGTAAGGACACCCCGGGAGACACTATTCGCATTGCCAACTAGTGGTGCCCGGAGCTGGCGTCAGAGTCATAAACAAAGGCGTGGGAAGCGTGGAGGCACCCGGGCCAGGCTAATGCTAGCCCCACATCGGCCTTCACTACCTAGCCTTTTCCTGGCTAACGTATGGTCACTGGCAAACAAATTGGACGAAATAAGACTGAGAATCATCTCATAAAAATGGATTATGGATTGCAGCATCATGATTTTCATGGAAACGTGGCTTAACAACAACATACCCGACAATGTAATTGAGCTGGATGGCCGCGATATCTTCAGAGCAGATAGTATTGAAGTGGACAGTGGTAAGACAAGAGGTTGTGGACTGTGCATTTATGTAAACAAAACATGGTGTACAAACACTAGCTTAATCGGGAGTCATTGCTCAACCAATCTGGAATACCTGATGATTAGATGCAGGCCTTTTTACTTAACTCAGGTATTTACATCTATTGTTGTTATGGTAGTCAACATACCCCCGGATACTAATGCTAAGCTAGCAATGAAAGAACTGCAAGCTGCCATTAGCAAACAGCAGACAGAACACCCAGATGGTGTTTTGGTGATTGTTGGGGGCTTCAATCATTCAAATCTGAAATATGTTTTTCCCAAAATCCACCAAAATGTCTCCTGCCCCACCAAAGGAGACAATACACTGGACCATGTGTACACAAACATTCCGGAGCCTTACAAAACCATTCCCCTACCCCACCTGGGGCAATCTGACCATCTCTCACTATTTCTACTCCCCAAGTATCTACCCCTCATTAAACATGTGAAACCATCAGTGAGGACAATCAAAGTGTGGCCAGAAAGGTCAGACTCATTTGTTTGTCACTCAAGCCACCCTTGACATCCATATTGACATTAAGACATACGCTTCCTTCGTTCTGTATTACATCAACATCTGCACAAACAATGTCACCATGCATAAACTAATAAAGACCTTCCCCCACCAGAAGCCATAGATGAACAGAGAGGTTCGACAACTGCTAAAGGAAAGCAACGCTGCTTTTAGATCCTACAGCTCATCCAGGGCCAACCTGAAAAGGGGCATCAAGACGGCTAAAAATGACCACAAACTGCGGATTGAGGAGCATTTCTACAACAACTCCGAACACCGACGCATGTGGCAGGGCATCCGAGCCATCACTGACTACCGGCTAAAGAACCCTACCCCCACAGCCAATGACATCTCCTTTACCAATGAGTTAGACAGGTTCTACGCACACTTCGACAGGGACAACAAAGAGCCGGCCATAAAAGCTGAACTCCCCCCAGACACCCTCCCCCCCAGACTATCTACCGCAGAAGTGTTGTCTGCACTGAGCAGGGTGAATGCATGCAAGGCTGCTGGCCGAGGTCTTTACCGACATTTTCAACATGTCACTGGCCCAGGCGGTTGTCCCAATGTGCTTCAAGTCCGCAACCATTGTGCCAGTGCCGAAGCAGTCGACCGCATCTAGCTTGAATGACTTCAGACCGGTTGCACTCACCCCCACAATCATGAAGTGCTTCGAAAGACTAGTTCTGGCCCACGTTAAGTCCTGCCTCCCCCCAACACTGGATCCCTACCAGTTTGCCTACCGGTCGAACAGGTCTACAGAGGACGCCATCTCCAGAGCTCTACACTCTGCCCTGACCCACCTGGACAAAACCAACACCTATGTGAGAATGCTATTCATAGACTTCAGCTCAGCATTCAACACTGTCATCCCCACTAGGCTGGTCAACAGACTCCAGGACCTGGGGATCAGCCCCTCTCTAACTGGACTCTAGACTTCCTAACCAACAGATTAGGTCATACGCTTGGCGGCATGGAGCGCTGACAACAACCTGGCCCTCACTGCAAAGAAAACCAAGGAACTCAATGTGGATTACAGGAAGTCTAAAAGATGCAGGCATGCCCCAGTCCTCATCGATGGTACTGAGGTGGAGCGTGTGTCCAGCTTCAAATTCCAGGGTGTCCACATCTCCAAGGACCTCTCCTGGACTGCCAACACCTCAGCTCTCGTCAAAAAGGCGCAGCAGCGCCTGTACTTTTTGAGGAGGCTGAAGAAAGCCCGCCTGTCCTGCAGGATCATTGTGAACTTTTACCGCTGCACAATCGAGAGCATTCTGAAAAAACTGCACCACAGTGTGGCTTAGCAGCTGCTCCATAGCCAACCGGAAGGCCCTGCAACGGGCGGTGAAAACCGCCCAAGACACATCACTGGTGCCCAGCTTCCTGCCATCGCAGACCTCCAGCACAAGCGGTTTTTGCGCAGGGCGCGTGGTATTATCAATGGACCCTTTACACCAATGCTACAAACTGTTTGTCCTTCTACCATCAGGCAGGCAGTACAGGTCTCTTCGGTCCCGCACCACTTCCCATCCACTGTAACCCTGCTGACTTCTCTGACCCAGAGAACTCTGTGACCATACCCCCTCGTCTCTCAGGTCCTTGTTGCACTACTCCCTTGTACTTCTCTGAGACTGCTTTGCAAAGCCTGATAATGGTTTTCAGTTGTTGCAGGTACGTGTCTACCTCAAGAACCTCACCGCTGCTATCCCTGCATTTCAGTTACACATACACCTTGTACATTTAATTTGCCTCTTTGCACATTTACAATTTGCACACTTACCATTGCCATTGTGCTTGCATTTGTACAGTTGTTACACACATGTCTACCTCGAGAACCTTAGTGCTGCTATTTCTGCACCCCGATTGCTCATGCTACCCTATTACATTACTTCTTCATTTGCCTCGTTTGCACATCTAGAATGCCATTTAGAAATGTGTACCCGAACAACTATTATCCCACTTGTAACATTCACTATTCACCTAAAATCTGTGAACTTTCTGCCCTCCTCTATTTGCCTTAATTGCACATTTTGTATTGCCATTTGACACTGCATTTGCCTTCATTGCACATCTACATGTTCCACATATAGTACAGTACTTAATAGTTGTAAATACTTGCACGTTTTCTGCCCTCTATCTGCACTTCTGCTTAGATGCTAACTGCATTTCGTTGTACTGTACTTGTACTGTTCAGTGACAATAAAGTTGAATCTAATCTAATCAGGGGCCCATTAAAAGTATTCCTGAAGAATAGTGCACGTTTTCCTCTTTTCAACTACATGAATAGCAAAACCTGTTCATGGAGAATCCTCTCCACTACTGATGATGACATTGTCATCACCATGGGGAGTCTAAAATGTGAAAGGCCGTGCAGGGACATAATCTCCTCAGCAGTGTTGTATACAGCCTGGTAGTATATGCCCAATATAGCTTGCCTAGCTTTCCTCATGATTGCAACCGGCCTCTGCTACCGATATAAATAAACTGGTGGTAGCAGGAAGGAAGTCTCTAGTGCCTTTGTTTTTACAAAGCTGGCACTAAATGCATGCTTGACATAATCAGGGCTGAGGAAAAATCCATATTGTATTACCAGCACATCAGTGAGCTGGATCAAAGAGGTTCAATAGTCTTGTTGCCTGGAGGAGGAAGGGAGAGAGAGGTGGAGAGACCTCTGGATTTAAACTACTCTGTTCACAATGGCCCTAGGCAGAATCCCAGGCCATGCCACCCTGTTATGGTCCTTATGTTGGCCCACTAGAGGCAGTCTGCATCCCAAATGTCATAGTACACTACTTAGGTTCTGTAGGGCACTACATAGGGAATAGGCTCTCAGGTGCAGACACATAAAAGAGGAGTTGAGATTGCAAGGAATTCTAAAGAAAAAACAAGCAAAGTGAACAAGAATGTGATGCTAAGGGATTGTTGGTATTCTGTTGAAGCCTGTCGAAACTGTATAGTTTACCTGGACTCTGTTAACACTTCAATTACCTAAAAAAATTATAATAAATGTAAATCCTGCAACATTCCGCTGTTTGCTTGACTGATCATTTCAGTCCCATTGTGCTTCACCAGATGCTACAAGTCAGTACTGTTAGTTCACTCAAATACAGCATCCCGCTCCAAAACATGCAGCCATCATAGTGAAATGACTTAATGCCATTATGATTGTTAGTGTCAGGTGACGTCAGGTGGTGGCAGACCGGCCAGTCCTAGGAGCCAATTGGAGCAAATTAAATGAACCAAGCTTTATGTGAGTTCTGATTTGGAGCAGACAAGTGCCTTGAGGAGACCTCTTTACATGAAGAGGCAGAATACCGGAGCCTCACAGACTAGGTCAGGTCATAGAGACCCTCCACATGGGGAAGAAGGACAGGGATGAGTAGCTGTGACATCAACACCATCAATGTGTCTGCGTGTGTGTGTGTGTGTGTGTGTGTGTGTGTGTGTGTGTGTGTGTGTGTGTATCTGAATGGAGGACTAACCCTGGGCTTTGGGTGTTTCACTGTTGTGGATTCCCCTCCAGTGTGAATACTCAAAGTTACAACATTGCCAGAGGAAAACAAAAATCATTGCCCACGTTCTAGGACAAAATGATCTCATGCATTCTTGTTACCTTGAAAAACACAAGGCTTGGTGAATACATGATCACATGTACATTTGCATGTAATTCAAAGGAAATGAAAACCTTCTAGTGACATCGAACTACTAGCTTATTTGACCAATTTATTTTAGTACTTTCCCTTTTTTGTCATATTCCATTGTCTGTTACCGTCTCAACATTACATGCAAACCTTCCGGGTATTTTAGGAATCCAAGCTATTCAGCTTTTTTCCAGCATTGCTCTTCCAACCAGGAAGTCATTTGAATCAACGCGTCATGGCATGCTCACTCACCTGATGACCTCAATTAGCTTTGCCGGCACACAAGCCTCCTGAGAGAATATGGGACATGGATTTCCCTGCTGACAATGTCTACCCACCCCCAGGCGATGCTGTCAATTTTTCATTGCACACAGGGCTTCCCAGTCAGTCGTCAGCAAGCAGCACAGTCAAGGCTCAAACCTAGCCTATGGCGGTCAATTTGGTGCTACGAAAAAGCAACTTAGAATGCTAAATGACCTGGGAGGGCCTACCAATTGTATTAAAAGTTGAAAAACCAATGCTAAGTTCCTTTGTATGATGCAAGTGTGTCTGCTTTACAGTTACCAAGTGCCTGCCATCCTTGACCTCATTTTGCATGGAGATTTATCAATGGACCCTATTGAAAACAATTATTTAACTGGGCGTTTTAGGACACATCATAGATCACACAGAAACCCATCCTCCGTCATTGTTGTGTCCTGAAAACACAGGTAACCTGCTTGATCATTATGTTGTTGTTAAAATTAACAGGAATTACCTACTAGCAACATTACAGCCACCACATCATTTCTGCACTATTTCCTATTCTCCCAATTCAGTTATGTGGTTAGAATCTAAGCAATTTCAACCAAATCAGCTACGAGAAATTATGATGCTCCTTTCATGGTGATTCCTGAGCTGTTGGTAATAATCAGTTTTAATCGGACACCATTCACGCCCAGCGGTGAGTGCCCTGAGTGCAAAGCAGGCCAATTCTGTCTCCCAAACAGAACCCTACTCCCTATGTTGAGCACTATTTTTGTATAAGGCACACAGGGACAATCAAAAGTCGCACACTATACAGGGAATAGGGGGCCATAATTCTGGCACATAGCCAAGAGCAAGGCAGAGAAGCATGCCATCAGTAAGCTACGTCAGTGCATGTCGTCAGTGCATGTCATCAGGCTGCGTAAAATTAAAGGGGAAACAGTAGAGGATTAATTGATGTGACTGTGTGAATGTCAGCACTCATGCTGGGCTCCATTTGGAGGAGCTGAAATATTTCTATACCCACCGGCACAGCCAGCAGTCATCCTTTTTTAGTAGTCTGAACGTCCTTTTTGTCAGCCGGATACTTCTCTCTCTCCTGTTCACATCCACTTTCTGCTTATGTCAGTTTATGTTAAATCATTTACTATACATCAATAAAATGTTATCACAGATTCTAAAATAGTGTCTCATTTGTCTTTACATTCGTGTTAGTAACCACAGAATTTCAATGAAGAGCATGCTGAATCGTTGCCATGTTGCTTTTAGAATACTATACAAGCATAGCCTAGTTGTTTTCAGTAAACACTCATTTTTACAATCCATATCAATGTTGTCTTGATTTGGACCCCAGATACCTCTACTGTGTTTTCTTTTGAAGTCCTCCTCACTTAATCTGTTGTCTGCAGTTGAAAAACACCCTGACAGCACGGTAGTTGCTGCAAGGTCTTTCATATGAGATTCTAGAATGACTTGGCAGGGAGGAGAGCTCCCTTTAGATCAGTCGACAATGGGGGTGGGAGCGCTTCACTAGACACTTTACAGAAAGTTGTCACGAAACTAGGCCAGACAGACAAGAATATCAATTCTTCAACCCCCACCAAAAACAGTCACTGAACAAATGTGGTGGATAGTACCTGCCATGAACAAAACCCACATCTTTAAAATGCCATGGCTTCTATCCAACAAAACATCCCACATTAGAAATGAACAAAACCTTCCCCTAGGCTAATGTCATCTGCTTAAAGTACAGTAAGTGACATTGGGAGGATGTGTTTACAGGATGAGCTTAGAGATTCACTCTGAGGCTGCTGAATGACATTGAGATATAAAAGCATAAAGAAATATTATGCAGAACAAGAATCGTGGAAATGGAACATGCCTTTCAAACCTCCGAAACAGTCTGATTTCTAATAACGTTTGAAAAAATTAAACAATTAAAACAAATTTGAAATACTAATCAGTGTAATTATGGAAGGTTTTTCCTAGTGTACCTGTTGGTACCTTCATGGATAATAATATAATACAGACATTAATTGTAATTCCTAAAGGAAACTAAAGTCAACATTATTCAAGTGTTTGGTAAAATATTATATTTCAGACCATGTGTATGGTGGATTGATTACTAAAACATGAACAGTTAGCTGGAGTAACATTTCGCTTTTGATATTTATAAATGTAGAAATAATTACAAAAAAAATTGTTGACAAGTAAACTCTTTACCAAGTAGTTTCTTTTTAAAGTTTTTTATTAAGAGACCTTAATATAAAGTGTCAATGTATTTGAAAAAGTGTGTATGCACCAAATCATTATTAGGAGCCTACAATAAAAGGACTCATTACAGCCATGCACAGGTTAGTTAATCCAGCAGCTGTGCAGTACCCCAAAAGATCATTGATTGTATTTTTGGTGTAACCTTTTTTAGAAGTACGTACAGTGTGTAATGGCAGTTATGATATAATGTTAATATGTTGGTTAATAATAAAGTATTTTGTCACTAAAATGTTTATAGAGATGACTTACGGGAATATAAATTGAAGGATGTGTTAGAAGAAAATCAGTCATTCTTCCTCTCCTCGGTCTAGCTTATTCCAAATCATTTTACTCCCATAGTATCATCAGTTACCCATTTCTGCAGAGGCAGTGGAAGAAAAAATTAATCTTTGCTCAGCAGAATGTTATAAATAAATGTTGTAAAATAAATGTTTTTAGGTGATGCTGGTAAAGTTTGGATTTCATCTTGCCTTCTAATGGAGAAAAGCTGTTTTGAGTCTAGGGAGAAGATACAATAACAAAAAAATTACATACTGGTTTGACCAGTTTTGAAACAATTTAAAACTATGTAAACCACCCAGCAAGTTTCTAAAAAGATTTCAGTTTGGCTTGGGTTTATACATTGCTCAAAAAAATTTAAGGGAACACTTAAATTGCACGGCGGTTTCATCTTTACTGTACATTGTGTAGTTTGTTGAAAACAAAATGACAAAACAACGGTCAATGGAAACCAAAATCACCAACCGATTGAGGGCTGTATTCAAACTCACACCGAAAATTTAAGTAAACAATTAAAATCACAGGCTGTTCCAACTTGTGTGAATTTTATCACGGCAACTCATAATGTGACTCAGTAGTGTGTCTGGCCCCTACATGCCTGTAAGCACTCCCGACAACGTCTGGCCATGCTCCTGATGAGACGAACGATGGTGTCCTGGGAGATCTCCTCCCAGACCTTGATCAGGGCATCAGTGAGCTCCTGGACAGTCTGTGGCGCTACTTGGCGGTGTTGGATACATTACGCCCCAGCGGTTCTCAATTGGATTCAGGTCTGGGGAACGTGAGGGCCTGTCAATGGCATCAATCAATCAATCAAATTTATTCATAAAGCCCTTTTTACATCAGCAGTTGTCACAAAGTGCTTTTACAAAATACCCGCCTACAAAATCAATGCCTTCGCCATCCAGGAACTGTCTGAACACTCTGGCCACATGAGGCCAGACATTGTCCTGCACCAGGAGCAACCCAGGGCCCACTGCACCAGCGTAAGGTCTGACGATGTGTCTGAGGATTTCATTCCAGTACCCAACAGCAGTCAGGGTACCGTTGGCCAGCATGTGGAGGTCTATGCGACCCTCCAAGGATATGCCTCCCCAGACCATCACTGACCCACTGCCAAACCGGTCATTCTGGATGATGTTGCAGGCAGCATAATGTTCACCACGGCATCTCCAGACTATTTCACGTCTGTCACACATGCTCACTGTGTACTTGCTCTCATCTGTGAAGAGAACGGGGTGCCAATGGTGGACCTGCCAATTCTGGTGTTGCACGGTGCTGGGCTGTGAGCCGGGTCCCACTAGGCGACATTGGCCCCTCATGCCACCCTCATGGAGTCTGTTTCTGACAGTTTTAGACCAACACCAATGGACTCCATGCATAACTTACATATGTCAACCAGAACACATCATTGGCAGTCCATACTATTGTGTATAGGTGCACCTTCATATTTAGGAGACTATGTTGTTTTGGTGTCAGCTAATTTGTGTGTGTATGGGCACAATGATCAACAGTATCACATACAAAATAAACAAATTCATTTTCAAAACCAGTGACCATGTCATAAACAGCCCTGGGGAATAATTGGTTAAAAGTCTGGGGACATTCAAAGGAAACAATGGTATATGATCAAGCTTCTGTTGGACATGGATCTGAAAGGCAATCGGGCATTAAAATTCAACTGGAGGAGAGGAGAGACTCCCTACCATGCTTTGGGACTTCTCAAATGTTTTGGTTTCCCTATGTGACAGCCCCTCACATTATCCCTCATTCCAATTCCCCATGGCTTCAAAAGCCTTTGTTCTGCCCATAAGCAAATGCAGTATGCGATTTGTTTGGAAATGATTGCCTTTCAGGGTTTACTAAAGTTTTATCAGCAAATAAATTAAGTTTCACATTGGGACACAGCTTTCCTCTTTTTCACTCTATAAGAGTACATATTACCTTAATAAAAGGCCAAAAACTAAAATGTGTAGACCAGAAAGTATATTAATGGGCCCAAATGTCATTTTCAAATGCTTTTATGGTTCTATTATATCCATCAATGTGATGGATAACACCCAAGTTGGTGTGATTTTTTAAAATGCTTAGGAACAAAGCTATCTTTTGCTGTCTTTTTGCCTGCCTCACTCCAAAGCTGAAATTCAAATCATTGGAAATCCTAGCCTCTCTTATCCTTTAGCGATAGGTCTGGCAATGAAAAAAGGGGTTTGGGTTTATTATTTATTTAAATGAAAACCTGCCAAACAGCTCCACTTAAGAGTTAAATCATGCCAAAATCATGAAAGAATTTGATCTTGGTGGAAAGAAAGATGGATCTAATGCTATTTCAGCTTCATTCACCTCACCAGCCTGTCTCTCCCATGTCATTAAGAACTGTAATTAGCTTGTTTAATCTTCATAAAAGAAATCTATTCCATCCACAGTGCTGTGGTAAAGTATTTACCTCCTTTCTGATTTTCTTTATTTTGAGTAGAGTTATATAGTAAACTCTAAATGTAATCAGATCTTAACCAAAAAAACCTAATACTAAATAACTTGAGTAAACAAGTAACAAAAAATATATATGCTTATTTTATTTACTTAATTAACAAACTTCTGTAACACCTATGTGATCTGATTGTAAAAAAAAAACTCCAATCAGGAATCCCGGAATGACACAGCCACTATTCCTTCCAAACAGACCCAGATGACACACAATCCCTACAAAATCAAATGTTACTACACTCTTCGGCATTCAACCTCATTTTCAATATTTACTGAGGCCCTTCCATCCTGTTCACCCGGCTCTCTTGTTCTCTCTTTGTGCCTATGGCTCACAACTCTCCATAGCCATTGTCCGGCCCCTATATCCACAGCCATCTGCGATGATCTTGCACCAACTTCAGTAAAATTTTCAATAGCTCTTGGATCCCTTCCTAAATACATTATGTGAGCGCCGATACACCTCACTAGTCGGCCTCAATCCATCTCAGGCAGATACCTCACAACGTGGCCTGCTTCACCTCATGAACATCCAAGTTATTGATCAAAAGTCTCCAACACCACCTGGGCTGTCACCATTTTACTTCTGGGCCAAGCTTTACCTCTTGAATGTTAATGAAGTGACTGGCTGTGTGAGACAACTCATGAGGGGACCGTCAACAGTAAATAGTAAAGCCTTACGCTATTATAAAGCTTAGATTTATTTCAGCATTCATTATTAATTCATGATTTACTTGCATTTTTAACTTGTTTAGCTGCTGTAGTAGATTCTACAAAACTGGTAGTAGATTATATAAAACTTCAAACGTCAAATGCAATAAAAAATAAATTTATAATAATAATAAAACATTTTGATGATTTAGCTATACTCACAATACACTTTACAAAAGATGTGCTATAGGATTATAGCTGGCCTATAACTGTAAAGCAACAGCTTCTCAGAGAACCTCTAACTATTTGCTGGTGACTTTTTTCTCTGCCAGGTATAGCTTAGTTGACAGAGCATGGCACTCACAAGGCAAGGGTTGTGGGTTACATTCCCAATGAGATGGGGCTCCCCTATTGCTGTGTCCTCTGTACTTCGTCCCACCTCAACATGCAGGCTTCTTCTACCTTTAGAGATTCCACTACGACCAAGCAACCCTTCTCCTAAACCATCAAGATCCACCATACATCTAAAATATCAAGATCTTTCCACCATCTTGTACCATTTAGATCTTTGAACCATCAATCAAAACCATCAATGTTTGAATCCTTCATTGTTACACATGCAGGTACCCTGTATGTGCGTTTGTGTTTTTCCCCTCCTGCCATTTCCCCAGGTGTCCCTTATGTTCTTGATTGTGCTCGTTGGTGTTTCCCACCTGGCAGTCATGAGTGCATCGCCTGACTGCTGAGGTGGACCAATCGGTGGACATCCCTCCTAATTGCACCACTTGTTCCTTTTCCATTACCCAATCGCTTCACACATCCCTGGTTTAAAAACCCAGTCAGTTGGTTCTTCCAGAAAGACTCGTTTGATTTACCCCACATGGACATAGACACTTGAAATGCATACCTTTTTTGATAGACAGACACTTTGTTCATACATACATCACTTAGTTTAGCACATACATCTCACTTTGTCCTGTTTCATGTGAGTATGTATTGCTGTGGTGTTTTGTTTGGTGTTGTCTAGTCAATTGTTTGCTGTGTGCTGTTTAGTCCTTGTTTGACTGGTGTGTTTTTGTTTATCCCTGTGTCCCTGGGAAAAGGTTTTTTTTAGCAAGTCGCCCTTGGGCATATACAACCCGTAGGAAAACTTTGTCTAAAAACACTAGTTAGAACTGAGCGGACCATCCACTGTATTTTTGTATTGTTTAGTAGTCAGCTAAGTGGTTCTTGAGGCAGGCAAGTTCAGTTTAGGGGTGTTTTGACTATTATTTCATTTCTTGGGTTCAGCTCAGCCCTTTTTTCCTACCCCCTTTACCGTGTGTTCATAATAAACGTTTTATGTTTGACGGTAGCTTTGGTTGTCTGTGTCGTTTGTTCTCACTGTGCCTTTACACTACACTAAGTTGCATGAGTTTTATGTTACGGGTCTCTGTACCATCCACCCTAGACTGCTAGAGCCACAGGGTTCGTAACATTAATACATTCTGAATCTTTAAGACCCTTCAACCACTCTGTACCATTAACATTATTTAGCCATCTGAACCATCAAGTCAAACAGCCAAACCGCCACGATCCTTTAACCATTCTGAACCATTAAGATCCTTCAACCATAAACAATTGTCAAGAGCCTTCAAACATTCTGAACTGTATGTGTTATTTCATTGGTTGATATCTTCACTACTATTCTACAATGTGGAACAGTAAAAATAAATATCCTTAAATGAGTTTGTGTGTCCAAACTTTTGACTGGTCCTGTTTGTTGAACGTGTGGTTTATCAAAATTAATAATTGCATTGGAGCTTCTAGAGCAGGGGTATTCAACTCCTACCCGGAGCCTGCTAGTTTTCTGTTCTACCTCATCATTAATGTGGTGCCCCAGATATAAATAAGTCTCTGAATAGAGGGTTGCAATGAAAAAACAGAGTGGAACTGGCTTCCTGGTCCTCTTCAAAGGTGTGGTATGTGCTTATTGAAAATCGACAATCAAACAATCTACAATAGTCTGCAAATAATTGTGATTAATGATTTAATTGTTTATAATTATATATTATATAATAAACATTTTATGCTACTATTAGAGTGTAAGCCAAATAATATTGCAGGCCTAAAAATACACTTGATGTACAGTGGATATAAAAAGTCTACACACCCCTGTTAAAATGCCAGGTTCTTGTGATGTAAAAGAATGAGACAAAGATAAATCATGTCAGAACTTTTTCCACCTTTAATGTGACCTATAACGTGAACAATTCAATTGAAAAACAAACAAATCTTTGAGGGGGAAAAATAAAAAACTCACAATAACCTGGTTGCATAAGTGTGCACACCCTTAAACTAATACTTTGTTGAAGCACCTTTTGATTTTATTAGTCTTTTTGGGTAGGAGTCAATTAGCATGTCACATCTTGACGTGGCAATATTTGCCCACTCTTCTTTGCAAAAGCGCTCCAAATCTGTCAGATTGCGAGGACAACTCCTGAGCACAGCCCTCTTCAGATCACCCTACAGATGTTCAATTGGATTCAGGTCTGGGCTCTGGCTGGGCCATTCCAAAACGTTAATCTTCTTCTGGTGAAGCCATGCTTTTGTGGATTTGGATGTGTGCTTTGGGTCGTTGTCGTGCTGAAAGGTGAACTTCCTCTTCATCTTCACCTTTCTAACGGACACCTGAAGGTTATGTGCCAAAATTGCCTGGTATTTGGAACTGTTCATAATTCCCTCCACCCTGACTAAGGCCCCGGTTCCAGCTGAAGAAAAACAGCCCCAAAGCATGATGCTGCCACCACCATGCTTCACAGTGGGTATGGTGTTCTTGGGTGATGTGCAGTGTTGTTTTTGCGCCAAACATATCTTTTGGAATTATGGCCAAAAAGTTCAACCTTGGTTTCATCAGACACATTTTCCTACGTGCTTTTGGGGGACTTGATGTTTGTTTTTGCAAACTTCAGCCGGGCTTGGATGTTTTTCTTTGTAAGAAAAGGCTTCCGTCTTGCCACCCTACCCCATAGCCCATGCATATGAAGAATACGGGAGATTGTTGTCACATGTAGCACACAGCCAGTACTTACCAGAAATTCCTGAAGTTCCTTTAATGTTGCTGTAGGCATCTTGGAAGTCTCCCTGACCAGTTTTCTTCTCTTCTTTTCAGCAATTTTGGAGGGACGTCCAGTTTTTGGTAATGTCTCTGTTGTGCCATATTTTCTCCACTTGATGATGACTGTCTTCACTGTGTTCCATGGTATATCTAATGCTTTGGAAATTTTTTTGTACCCTTCTGCTGACTGATATCTGATAACAATGAGATCCCTCTGATGCTTTGGAAGCTCTCTGCGGACCATGGCTTTGCTCTGAGATGCAACTAAGAAAATGTCAGGAAAACCCCCTAGAACAGCTGAACTTTATTTGTGATTAATCAGAGTCACTTTAAATGATGGCAGGTGTGTAATGACTTCTATTTAACATGAGTTTGAATGTGATTGGTTATTTCTGAACACAGTGACAGTCGCATTAGGATTTGTTCCGGATAGACAAAAGCTGTCTACAACCTTCAGTAGCTACATTATAGTAAGCCTAAAATAAAACTGTTTAGCCTATATTGCGAATATTTCTGGTGGATTTTTGAAGTACGCATCCGTGCATGATATTGGGGGTAATATAGGCTGCCTTGGGCAGTAAAAGAGTAGGGGTTTCCACGATTAAATGATGGCAGGTGAATAATGACTTCTATTTAACATGAGTTTGAATGTGATTGGTTAATTCTGAACACAGCCACATCCCCAGTTATAAGAGGGTGTGCACACTTATGCAACCAGGTTATTGTAAGGTTTTTATTTTTCATTTTTCCCCCTTGAAGATGTCAGTTTGTTTTTCAATTTAATTGTTCACATTATAGGTCACATTAAAAGCGGAAAAAGTTCTGACATGGTTTATCTTTGTCTCATTCTTTTACATCACAAAAACCTGGCATTTTCACAGGGGTGTGAAGACTTTTTATATCCACTCTATATGGATAGCAAGGAATGAGTAGTGGCCTTACCAAGGTTGCTACAATATGTAATAAATGCATTTTAACGTTACAGTTAAGTTAATGTTAAGTATCACAGCACTGGTGTTAAGGTTAAGGTTAGCTATCACAGCACTGGGGTTAAGGTTAGGGTTAAGGTTTGGGGTGAGGTTAGAAAACGAAAAAGGTTAGGTTAAGGTTTGGTTTGGGTTAGGTATCACAGCACTGGGATTCAGGTTAGGGTTTGGGCTAAGGTTAGGTATCACAGCACTGGGGTTAAGGTTAAGGTTTGGGTTAGGGTTAGAAAGAAAATGACTTAGAATATATTGATGTTTAACACCACTACTCGCCTCTTCTCACAACAATTTCCTGTCTGGAGCTGTGGGTAGAGCACCCGTCTTGTCCCCAGGTTGGAAACACAGACTGCCATTTTTTCTGGATTATTATTCTAACATTACTTTACCTAATATAATATATCTTACGAATTCGGCTGTCAAAGATTTACATAAAATAGTCTGCGTAGTCCCCTGAGATCAGGTTGTAGCAGATACAAATGGATATAATTTGTGTGGTATTTGTTGAGACATTTGTAACATTGGCATAAAAATCTCTTATTCAGATTGGAAACATACTGTATGATTTTGCAATAAAAATATTGTGCAAAAAGACTGTTGTCATAAAAATAATTGTGCCCCGGCTCAAATAATAACAATCAGGCAATTATGTAATAATTGCGACAGCCCTAATACTGTATTCTCACTGACTGGAAGGATCTTTATATAAATCACCCGGCTCCTTGAAAAAGAATATGATGAGACATAGGCCTATGTAATATCAAGCTGAGTCTAACTGGCATTTGTGAAAATTCACTGCAGTAACACACATAGGTGTTATAGGATTAACTATGATCACATGGACAGTCAGGGAGGGATGGACACAAGAGGAAAGACCTGGGCCATGATAATGAGGCCAGTACAGTAGATCTCTAATGGTAAGTGTGGTCTTGAAGGTTGAAAGCTACAGTATAAGACCAAGTACATGCATTGAGCCTTCTGGTTATCCTTTTTTCTCTATCTGGCTCTTCATACATATTAATGAGCTAGGAATGCTGAATCTGGGAATCCAGAGAACAAAACATTTAGGCCAAGGGCAACGAAGAAGCACACGCACACACACACACACAAACACACACAGTTACATACAGATTAAAGAGAGAAAGAGACAGAAAGAAAAACTGAGAGAATGAGAGAAAGATTAAAAGAGAAAGAGAGACATCGAGAAAGATTAATTGTACTAAACACATAGAGGATGAAAGAAATCTATCTATGCTTGTAGGGTGTAAGTGTATGTCAGGTCCATTGTCACAAAACAAGGCTTTCAGTCAACGTGGTTTTATATTTGTTGGTAAGCATTGCTATCTTCCACATACAGAAGGGGGAAAAGTTAAATTGATTGGTGTTATGTGGGTATCAGAAGAACTGGTTTTCATACCAACTATCCTTTGGCTCAGTGAGTTAAATCAGTAGTTATTCAGTTGCGTATACTGTTGTGGTACTTCGAATTAGAAGTTTTTGTAAAAACACAAATATCAGTCGACTGCAGCCCTGCTGTAAGCTCATTGTCCCTGTCGTCTACAGCCACAGAACACAAGCTCTGTCACAATATTAGCCTACAGATATTTTGAGGCTTTTTTCCACTACTACCCTTTTTGATAACACTATTTAGAGAGGCACAAAAGTGTCTGTAAATGCTCAACATTTTATCTCATTAACATTGTAATTAACAATCTTTTAACCGTAACCTTAACCGTAACCTTAGCCTTTATTGTAATCCTAATCACATTCAATGCATTTTGTACTTTCGGAATATGTAACTGACTCATTTGTACCTAAAATGGTTGGGGTCCCAGAACTTTATTGTAAAGACGCAGATTGAAGTCACGATGGAGACTTGGCTAAATCATACATTCTCTGTAAATTTACATTTGTTAATTAATAACACAAGACAAAACAGCAAAGACATAAACACAAAACTGGTTTCATCCCAAACCTTTATTAAAATTACCATTCATCAATGATCTTAATCAACATTTTCTGATGGAGGGATTAGCCACAAGTGTTGTGCAAAGAATTTTATTCATGTTGTGGTTCCATAAACTACTACTTCTAGACATAAGCAATGAAGATATTTTAGTTAGCATAATAATAAATGTGGAAAATATTCTATAATATGCTTTCACAATGAAAATGTGGTTTAAGTTATTCAGTAATATTATTAATAATTTGTCATATTCAATCCACTCTTGGATGCAATTTTAAGGCAGGAAAAAGTGAATACTGTGCGCTGATCTTTTTTAGCTAGTAGCTGACCCAAAGAATGGAATCATTTGAAGAGTAAGATCTTTCTGATCCTCACTACATCAGAGCTATCGCTGGAGTGGGGAATAACAGCTCGACACAACGCTAAAATAATTACATCTTCAGTTTCAAGTGAAAAAGGCATGATCTAAAAAGGAACTTGAATTCTGCATTTTAAACATTGATCAACCTGCACTTTAATATTCAAGTCAATGGTGCATTATCTCTTTTTTCAGTAATTGTTGCATTACAAAGGAAAATAAAGTAGGAAAGGAAAGAAGGAAACCACATTAAAGGTTTTGGGGAGAAAGTTTAAGGCAAAGTCCTTTAAGGTTGTTAAAAAGTACAACATGTTATTAAAGGAGAAAATAAAACTTTACAAAGAAATTAAATAAATCCATAAGACAAACACAGGAAAAACTGTGAATATCTAGAAGAAAGTTATCTGTGAAGTTTGCTTATATTTTTTCATGTTTGTTCTATTTGCCTTCCTTTACCTACTGCTAGAGTCACTATGCTCCAAACTAGTCAAAATCCATTAGGCAGAGGCTGCACAGACATACCCAAACTGAAAGAGGCAACAGGCCAAGTGGTTTAGTCATCACACAACAGACCATAACAAAATAAATATTTTACACCCCGTGGGGTACCACTACTTCCTGCTCTCGGAGGTGCCATCCTCAGAACATTGGTTCTTCTTGTTACTCATGGCAAGTTCACATGACTATTAATACCACACTAGACTGCACTGCACCCAGGGATGGAATTAAGGGATTCTGAGCAATGACCAGACTGTAGACTGACAGTTTACAAGGCCTGATTCAGTATCAGTGTTATCTAATACTGGAAAACACAACATTTCAATATCCAGCGGGCTCATTGGGCACATTATCGACAGCATTTAAATTCCTGAGATTGCACTAAATCTTCATACTAATTCAACCCCAATGGACTGCACACAGTCTATCCTCATCCTCACTCAACCCCAGTGGACTGCACACAGTCTGTCCTCATCCTCACTCAA
>JACXGI010010402.1:0-27709 GCA_016801175.1 Esox masquinongy
AGCTTCGGGTGTTCAGGAGTGAGTAGTTCCGTTAATTATGTCCAAATAGAGTCCCGGTGTAGAAAAGTTGGGTAAAAAGGTCAACAGATAAAAATATTGCGTTGGTAAACTCTTAAAGTAGAATTTAACCAATTAGTTTACAAAGAGTAAATTCGAAAAAGTTTGGCAGGTAGCCAGGTAGGTAACAGCAAGCAGCGTGTTTCTCCAATAGATGGTGGGGTAGCCATCTAATGTAAAGAGAATCAGCCATGCTCAGTTATCCTACAGAGATCTTTGCCTAAGAAGTTTAATTTCACTTGCAAAACTATAGTTCTAACTGCGGTTGCCTGCTATAGAACATCATTGGCTCCTGGTTACACACTTGCTAATCTCAGTGAACCTATTGCTCACTTGTCTTCAGGTGATTGAAACTGGGGCATGCTCAATATCCCTCCCCTTAAATCTCTATCAAATAATTCAGGAACCCACTAGATACAATCTTAAATCTATCAATAAGCGCAGTCTCACTGATATTTTCCTCACTAACATGCCTGCCAAGATCTTTGTGACCAGTGCCTGAATCTGCAACAGTATAACAGTCAAATGTCCTCCTGTGATTATTGTCAAACGTTTGCTAAAACCCTTCTATGAGGAGGCCTTCCTACATGACATGGATGTCTCTGAACGCAGACACTCAAACAGCCTCATCCCCTCTGTTGAGGACACCTGGTCCTAAATTAAAAACACCCATCCTTAATAAACATGCTAGACCTAGGAACATCAGATATAAAATATCACTACAGCCCCTGCCTGGTTCACCATCGAATGGGCTGAGCTGATCCAGTGCAAGCGCAGACTCGTGTGTGTAGCTATAGCCTCCAAAAGCTCTCTTATTGGCAGCTCTTTAGGCAAACTACAGTAGGAATCAGTGCACGGTGCTGCCTTTGTCACTGACCCAAACAAGTAAGAAATAAATAAATGAAAGTCCATGGAAAATAAAAATGCCTTCTCCCAGTTGCCTACAGCACTAACATTTGCAAACACTTACGTCAGACGAAGGCAGAACTATTGGAAGCTTTAATAATCACTATTCAAAGTGATTATTAAATTCAAATCTGCTACACCTATTTCTGCTACCAGGTCTGCTGCTCCCCGTTACATGTATAGATTTTCCTCAGAAGTTCCCCCCATTCCCCTTTCGTCCACTACAGTTGAGGGGTGTTTGGATCTGGATCCCTTATTCTCCTAAGCTTTCTGCTCTTATTCTTGCAGCCCCCCCCCCATTTGCCTGTCTGTTCAAGCTTTCACTACTAAATTCTGAAAACACCCCAGATTGGAAAGCTGTAGCTGTCACCCCTCTTTTCAAATGAGGCGACCAACTACACCCATCTGTTACAGGCCAATCTCTATCCTGCCCTGCTTATCAAACATTTTTGAATGTCTGGTAAACGTACAGTACAGATTTACTTGTACTTTTGATATTATGTTGTACAAATAAAAATGCATTTTCAACCTTTGCAATCAGTAATGTTAAATCTTATTACTACATATATTCACATAAACGAGGTATAAAAGGGGTATTTTTAGTCATAATGTTGTTCCATTCAATTGAATCACACAAGTTGCTTAAAAAATGTAAACGTTTCTAACCATCCTGCACAGTCTGACAATCCACATATCTTTGAAAATCATAAGGGTCTTTGATTTTTTCACCTAGATGTACATAATTTACAGTCTGAGATTAATTTGATTAAGATTTGGTACGTCAGTCTAATCAAGACTGTAAGAAAACAAATGATGCAGATATTGCACTTCATTGGGTACAATGTATTGAGAGCAGATAGGTTGGGTAAATGTTGAGACGTAGCTGTTTTTACAAAAAAATGACATTTCAGTCTTTCTTCTGAACTCTATTCATAAGCAATTTCAGTTCTTAGCCTTAAATAATGTTACAATTGTTGAGTTATATTGCCCACCATATGCCCTGAATGGTATGCTAAATCACCTAATGGACCAGTTGGCCACATTAAAATAATTATTACTAAAAATTCTGACCAAGACTGGGAATCACAGGAAGCATGTAGTATTAATAAGGAGTTTGGTGTTGGCCTTAACCCAGATAATCGCCAAGACAACACGCCCAAATTTAAAGGAGCCTTTAAAGTCTACATTGAATGATTATATATTGACCAATGTTCAAAAAAAAAAAACGACAAGCAGTGTATTTTTCCGCAAGACCGTGACCAGTGCCTGATTGTATGCTTTAGAGATGTCAAAATTCTAAAGGCCAAAGCACGTTTTAACACTTAAAATCAATTTTAGCATTTCAGTCTGTAACACAACAAAAAGTGGAGAAGTGAATGGGTCTGAATGGTTTTTGAAGGCACCACATCACCTCATATGGTGAACACCATCTCTCTGCATATAGGTAACATCATTTATCTCTCTGTATGTAGGTAACACCTCATCTGGTGTCATTCATCTCTCTGTATATATGTAACACCACATTTGGTGTGATTTATCTGTCTGTATATAGGTAACACCACATATGGTTTCATTTAACACACTGTATATAGTTAACACCAAATACGGTTTCATTTAACTCACTGTAAATAGGTAACACCACATATGGTTTCATTGAACTCTCTGTATATAAGTAACACCAAATGATGTCATTCTATCTCTCTGTATGTAGGTAACACCCCATACAGTGTCATTTATGTCTGTATATACTGTAGGTAACACCACACAGTGTCATTTATCTCTCTGTATATACTTTAGGTAACACCACATAGTGTCAATTATCTCTCCGACACTGTATGGGGTGTTACATACAGTATATACAATTATCTCTCTGTATATACTGTAGGTAACACCACATAGTGTCATTTATCTCTCTGTATATACTGTTCTGTAGGTAACACCACATATGGTGTCATTTATCTGTCTGTATGCAAGTAACACCACATGGTGTTATTTATATCTCTGTATATAGCTAGCTCCATGGTGTAATTTAAATCTGTATAGGTGTGTGAGGGCATGGCATTCAATAGCTCAACAGAAACAAATGTTGTGTTACTGAGCTAAAATATCTTGTGGTGTTGACCCACTGAGATGCTGGAATTAATGCAAATGAGGTTGTTTTGCTTGGCTAGTTGGGTGGATAGCTGGCTAGTTTGCAATCTCTCACACAGTGCCAGGAGGCTTCTACACCAATTTTTTTTTACTCTCCTGTTTCTGGAATGTGGACTCTGGTGTGACGGGATGCAGAGGTTTGAGACGATGCAGTTTGTCTGGTACGTTGACTGCACCACCTACTAATGATGTGTGGTGGTCTTTCAGTGCAGATTATAGTTCACCACTGCCGAAATATCACCCAGGCGGGTGCTGTATTTCAGCGCTTTATGATCCAGCCAACTCGCAGAGGTGGAAGATACGGTGAAGGTATCTGACTTAAGTCCCTCTGCATAAGACCATGACATAAATGTTAATGCAGTGCATTCTTCTAGGAGCTGGATGAGTTTCTGTGCTCATGAAAAGCCTCCTCATGTGACACAGTTGAGCGTTATTGAGGTGAAGGAAGAGCGAGAAAATGGCAAGAAGCCTAGTGTTTTTATTCGATTTTGTGTAGCTACATTAATTTAATAAACATCATGTTTGAAAATATATTTGGGGGCTGGTCAAGTTGCTGCACATACATATCACTCGTTTCAAGCCCACAACTCTTTCAGCATACTTGTATCCTACAAGCCATTGTAAATTAAGTTACGTAAATGAGTGTGTATTATTTTTTATCTCTTGTTAACCCTCACCCTCATAGTCTAAAGACATCAAAAAAGGAATCCTTGCATTCAGCGGATAAGTGGAGACTGGGTCGAACGTATAAAGGTGATTCACTTTGACCTAGTAGATGTCACTTTAGCACATTGCTTCTAATAGTAGTCAATAGTTTGTCTTATTATTTCCAACCCACCCTGGCCCACAGTGATACAGCCCTCCTTTTATCATCAATTCCTGCATTTACAACCATTTCCCCCCACACACATAGAAGACAGGAAAGGGAATTTCAGATAGGGTCCCTCAGGTATAAAGAATTAGGTCATGTTTCAGGGGAGAAAGAAGGATTTTCACATAATTCATGCAGGCTTTCAGGGTTTCTCAAGCAGACTTGGGTGTTCTGTTTTAAGAAATCTTCTGTATTCCTCCATTGCTTTAAGCTAACCAGTCCTATCTACTATATATTTGGCATAGATGTGATTACTTGGAACACTGATATCTGGCTAATTTAAATGTTAATTTCCTATTTGACCTTATGATGGCTGTTTTTATCTTACACTTATATGTAAAAAAACATCTAGACCAAGGTTTCCTGTTGTGTCTCACAACAATCACAAGTACTGGTATTAACAGACATGTTTGATGTGTCTTAAATGGTTATGCACAGACATAGTACATAATAATATACTTAACAAATGGCTACATCTCATAATGGTTCATTCCGCAGCTTTATGTTTTCGCACTCATTTTCGCTTTCAGCATGAAACAGTGACATTTAATGGTGATCTTTTCTACGTAGAGGACAAGAGCTACCATATGGCAACGAGTTTTCAAGATGATACAATTACCTTTATGTGGTAAACAATGATGCACTCTATGGCTTAGATGATAAGGCACCACTCAATACAACATTTTCATTCAATGTACAGTATTGAGGAAGTCATATTTACATTAGATAAACAGCATTCCCAATATATAACTTATTTACATAACTCCTTCGCTGCCACTGTGAATAAATCCTTTTGAAAGGCCTCCCACAAAACAGTCAAACCATAATGTACAGTATTTGCCCTAGTTTCCACCATATGGCATGTGCATAGCAAATGAAATGACAGCACCATCCACACTTGTAGGAAGATGAAAATCTGCAGTGATATATTTCAGGATGTACTTTCACATGGTATTAGAAAGCAAACAAAGGCCACAGCCACCTGGGATTGAGGTATATTGAAGTAAATTTATGTTTAGAAAATGAAAATTGCATTGACTTAATATATTCTTTGCTTTCATCTTAAAGAATTTAATTTTTGTTAGATGGTTCCTCATCCTAAGTTGTTTATAGGCAAGAAATCAATGGTTCAATTTTGAAAAAACAGCCTTTATAAACCTCAGCTACCAAAACATAGATGGAAGCAATGTGTGTGAAAGACATTATTTTTTATGGTATGGTCAAATCATCTTTAAATGTGCTATACAATTTTTGCATCGAAAGGGCAGAAAATGTTCATATTATCTGCATGCTTGGATTGTGGTGCATGTGGTATAGTATTCCACTGGATAATTAATTTTTCTACAGCTTTCTATAGAAAACTAAATACATTTTTAGTAAATTGTGTTTTATAGAGTTCAGTGGTAAAATATATGATTGAAATATATGATATATAATGAACAGGACATTATATAATAACAATGCGGTAAGTTAAGTCAAATTGTTTTCATTTTGGAAAACATGCACAACAAATTGACTCTGGACCAATGTAATACTAATATTAATGCATCTATAGTATCCAGAGGTTGTCTAAGATTGAGGGATGCTAGTTCTGTCATTTTATTCAACAGTCTAGGACATCAATCTGGTTGGGGTCATGGTATGATTTAGCTGCGCAGAAAATTTCTGATAACAAATCCTAATATTTTGCTTTCACTACAAGGATACAGGCTGGACACAACGACAGTCAAACATTTAGCTCCTCTACGTCCACTGAATGGCCAGACCAATCAATACGACTAACGCTAACAAACCTTCACATTCTAATTCTTCCTCCTAACTCTGACTTTGCTAGTAGCTACTTAATTGACTAAAATGCACTTACTATTACTGGATGTGACTGTGCTACCTATGTAACTTATGATAAATGCACAAACCTTAAGCTAATTTGAATAAGAGCATCTTCTAAATACTTTGCCCATGTACTTATAATAATGATTTTTGGTGCCCTTCCGTCTGTTGTTTTGTTGGGCTGAACTGAAAGAGGAACACCTAGTTCTACAATGCGGAGTAGTGGAATTGAAAAAGCAACATTGTACATTTTTCCAGCTTCATTTCAGTCTCAAGTTATTCACTTATGTGACCACTGCTTACTTGTGTGTCTTAGTATTTATTGCTATATGAAGGTTAGCTGCTGTTTACCACAAGCGCTCTGATGCCGTTGAGGTCTTGACGCTCACGGACTGTTTGTACTCTTTCATTCATTCCCATGCATTCTGTCTGCAGCGTATACATGCGTATACGCGAGTTGTCTGATTTGGGCTTTATCATGCTGGGTATAACAGATCATTTATTTATGAGTTCTCATCTTGACCCTGATGTTCACTGCCTATTCTTTGTCAAAATATGCTTGTCTAGCTTCTGTCTCAACTAGGCAAATAATGCAGAATGCAGACATGTTAGTATGGTGGCTAGCAGGCATCAGTTGCAGCCCATTGTAGAATTAGCATTGGCTTTCACACTAGCAAGCAATCCTGAGCTAAACAGCCATCTACTGTCCCTCTTCAATATACATTATCATTTTTTCCAGTGACTGAGTTCAGTTGTTAATAAGGAGCTAATAAGACACAAATCCCTGACAATTCTGACCTTTTCTTCCTAGGCCCTGTAGCGTGGGTGACATCTTCCGTTTCACGGCTAACGTGACCATCGTTTTTGGCTAATTTCCAATGGCAAAGCATTCTCACAAAAATGCAACCACAGTAGCAGAGCAGAGTCTGATACAAATGAAAATATAAATATTCTCTGTTTGACCCTTTTTAGGAATTTTATGTTTATAAAGAAAAATACATTTAATGATGTCAGCAATGTTTGTTGCTCTGTTTTAATCTCTCTAGCTACTCATCTTCTCTACATACACGTCCAACACAATAACTTTGCATTGATCATTTTTTTATATGGTGTTTTAGGACAAATCTAGCTTTCCTGAAAAATAATAAAATATTTGATATGGAATGGAAGTGCCTTCAGTATTATTGTGCATGAAGACAGATCCTAAAAAATAAAATAAAAAATAATTTTGCTTAATGATTTACTGCTTTGCTTATTTTGTATTTGAAAGATGGGGGAAAAACATTTGTAGATTCGGGAAAAAATTTCTTTACCCCGTGTCTTTTTTCCAACAGTGTACTCTGCTTAACCTTAGCATTGTAAATCAGCTTGTGGGTGTCTTAGAACAAAACCATAACCACTATCTTATTCCTGAGACTTCACAGACTATAGAAGATATTTTTCAGCTCCAACTGGGAATTTTTAAAGATTTTTTTTATTGCAACCTGATGAAGGGGATTTTCCACTGACTTCTTAGCTCAACGTTTGGTTGATAGCATGGTTTGTGGGTGTCTTAAAGCAAAACTAAAGAAAATAATGTGTTACAGAGACTCTCCAGATTCAAATGAAATTACTTATGAGTTTGTAGCTCCAACCATTTGGTCCTGGCGATTGTCTATGTGTCTAACTGCATAATACTAATATGCAGAAATACATCATGCGGAAATAACATACTTTGCAAAATGATTGGCTGGTACAGTAGTAGTAGTCGTACATTACTGATGGTTCTAGCTGCATTGTTCCATGTTGTACTTCTCTATTCCTATGAACATTCGTATTCATCTTAACTGTGGTGATCATGATCCAACTGCAGAATAATGTGCTCTTAGCACTTCAGTCAGCTGTAGAGTGCAATATCATTGCGCAGTTATGGGGGATGGGTGAAAAAACTGCATCAGCATATTGCCGAGTGTGCAGAAAAGAACCCCATCAACTATGAAAGTGTCTAGAGCTCACTTGCACACAGTCTCACACATGCACACACACAGACATAAGCAAAGTAACACACCCATGCAAAGTAGAACAAAAACAAGGAAAATCAAAGTAGTATTCAAATGCAAGAATATGTTCATGGATGTTCATGGATTTAGATGTGCTCATGTTTTCCCACATTACAGTACGTAATCTTACGCAACATTGTGGCTTCAGAGGCGAATATTACACGACATGACACCAGTGGCGTCCCACCGAAGAGAGGACGACTGAGAGAAATGCTATGTCATAAATTCATAAAAGCTATTAAACTCCACACTTAAGCAAAAACAATTACTAAAAGTAGATTGTTATTATTTTTAACTTTGGCTATATACATGCATATTGACTTTATAGTATTTTTATATATAGCTACATGCCTGTATATGTACCTGTATATGTACGTGCATCTCAAAAAATGTGAATATGGTGGAAAAGTTTTTTTTTTTTGTAATTGAAATAAAAAAATGACGTCCTTCAAATATTCTAGATTCATTACACATAAATTGAAACATTTAAAGCCTTTTTTGTTTCAGTCTTGCTTATTACGGCTTACTGCTTATGGAAATCAAAAATCCAGTATTTCAAAATATTATATTAGAAAATGTACATACCACTTTATGTGTAATGAATCTAGAATATATGGTGGTGTTACTTTTTGATTTGAATTACGGGGGGAAAAAATGAACTTTTCCACGATATTCTAATTTCTTTAGATGCACCTGTATCTCTATACATGTCCTGCATCAAGGCCTTTCATGACTCTAGGGCTGGAAAGTGTGCAGGCAAGATCATTGTTGACCCCTTTCGCCCACCGTTCCGAACATTATCCTCTGGCTGGTGGAGGGTAGGCAGTACATCTAAATCAGGACTAACAAATCCTACCACCTGAATTTTTTTTTTTTCTGCGTGCTGTGGCCCTACAAAGACGGCACTAACAGGACAAACCTAACCACATCAAGACACCTAATTCTTAACTTCAAATTAAATAGCTGTGCTATACTCTTCTGAAAACTCTTCATCTCCCAACAGCTAGATGACTTATGTAAGAATGAAAGTATAATTTATTAATGGGGCTACATGTAGAAATGTTGCAGTGTAATATCCGAAATAGCCCATCACGTCTTCAGTTATAGTGGAATGATATTGTAAGGGAGAAAAGAAACAAGAATTAAGGAATGCTATAAAGTAACTCAACTAAGGTTTGGCATCTTCTCAGGCTCATGAGGACAGGCTCGGCAAGCAGGTCTGGCTTTCGTGGCCTTATCACAGCCTGCAATATATACGTGTTATTAGTCATTTCACAATCCTCCTACTTGGGTGCCTCTTAGCTCCTATAAATAGCCGCTCAGATTAACCCTCATGACAGGCAGGTGGAGAATGGTAGGGCTGGGACTCCCAGCTGCCTATAAAAAGTTCCAGCAACTCGCCTTGCTCGGCCTGCATGCCCTCTGCAGGTTTTGGCTTTTCCCAGTGAGATGCTAAAAAGGCCAGCATGCCACAGAATGTATACAAAAGTGCATTTGAAGTTGCAGTATTTTTTTGGCTAACAGAAGATGCACCAGCTTCTGTTGGCCAATAGAAAAGTGCCACCCACTCTCTCTTCCATCGGCTGAATAAAGCCACATGATTGTCTCCCATCAAACAAGCAATGGCAGGCGGCATCAAGAGTAATTCCTTGGTCATTTCCTGGTTGCTAAAATTGTACACAGTTGACTCAATTTCTGTGAAGTGAAAAAAAAAAAAAAAAAAAATATTATATATATATATATATATATATATATATATATATATATATATATAAAAATAGCTGTCACAGTTATTCCATACGCTATTCACGGGTTATTTTATATATATATATATATATATAGACAATATAAAAAATTGTTTTTTGCAGATTTTGTAAGATGGCCAACCAAAAGTGGGCAAAATAGTGCTTTTAACAAGACCCAATTCCATCACATATCTCTTAGTTGCTCAAATTTATTGCAGTGCCTTTGGAAAGGGTTTCTAAACCATTGCTTTCTACCTCAATATGATTGGGCTACATCTCTATACAACACGATAAAGGTCTGTCAGATATTTAGTCATTCCAATAACCCTTGATCTTCCAGAATCTGACTTTTTACCTGAACATAACCCGAAATCTAAGTATGTGTTAGTCTACTATGTTATTTGTAATTTATTCATGTTTTAAATTTAGAGTATTGACATTTTTGTATATAAATATCAAGAAATCCGTAGCTTTTCGCGCGTACACTAAATCTGCAGTAGTATGATGTTTTGCTCCACAACCATCAACACTGTCAAAACCTCGCAGAAACCACTGGCACGCGAATGCACGTTCGCAATCGTGAACAGCCGCACGCAAGTTTTACCCGCACGAACGTAACCTGAGATGCAAAGCAAGCAGAATCAAATGGCCTACCTGTATGGACCAAGTTGAGGTGGCTGCATCAAATGCAAATTATCATGCCTTGGCAGAGTGCTTCCCAACACACCTTTTCTCCTGAAATATCGTGATGAATTCCATGTTTTATCTTCATGGCAGCGCCATGTTACAGCTATCTAACAAACAGTGGCCTAATGTTCTAAACAGTTCCTGTCTAAAAAAGATATAACACCAGGTAGGCCGATCATTGTTCTGAGAAAGATGCGTCGATAGTAGAGCACTAAATCACATTTTATATGAGTCGGCTAATATTACCGTAGATATACTCTGTTTTTACCAGCCATCCAACCAACCAAAACCGGAGAAAATTAAACAAGCGCTTCATCTGTCACTAATCTCGTTATGCGCGCCCACCTTTGCGCGCATGATCAGTGATCACACGCACAACTGAGGCTCGTAATTGTTATTTGGGTTCAATTACAATTCATAGTTTTCAGTCACGTGGTTGCTCTGACAGCTGCTACCAAAATGAAAGCGTACAAAAGTACATTTGATCAGGCTGTGTCAATAATGCAATTTTTTGGGAGGTGAAGGAGAAGAAATTATTGTCAAAGCGAAGTTTGTTGCTAATTAACCAAAATTACCGTTGCGGTGGTTCTATGGGTGGTCAGTGTAACGTAGTGCAGCCTGTATAACACAGAATCTTGTGACAAATGTACGGGTAATAATATAATCGTTTTCCGAATGTCAGGTAAACCATTCCTACTGTTTAAATGACCCACCATTGACAGCCTGGGTTGCTGTGGAGAAGGTTGGATTGGTGCGATTTTCTCCTGTATTAACTTTGTTATTAATTTAGCTAACGCTATGTGTTTAACAAGAGGTATAGCTAGCTTCACTAATGTTAGCTAGGCCATTGGAGTTGGTTGCAGCGGTGCAGACGAAAACAGATCATGTTATTCATTACATTGATTACATGTAGTATGATTGCAAATACAATATATATGCGGTTAGCGCATCCAATGGAACTGCAACTATATGTCATTTTGAAGTATAACTAGTGAAAGTTGTGGAGTTGTCGATGGTGGGCAATGGAAGGACAGTTTGTTTTGCCCACAAAGTGGGCATTCCCATATGCCATGACGACACGTGAGAACAATCAATAGGCTAATAATTATGTTTTTATAAAATAAAAATAAAAAATCTAACATGCAACGTGTCATAATTATTTTGGGCACCTATTCTTTTTCAGTTGAAGTAATCCAAGAGGTAATCATTCATTTTTTTTAAAGTATCTGTAATCCCAATACCATATTTTAGTTGACAATTTATTTGACGGACGAAACAAATATTAGGCATTAGGATTTGTTCAGGATAGACTAAAACATCACTGGCTACAAGCTTCAGTAGCTATGTTATAGCAAGCCTAAAAAAAATGAGCCATGGAGTGATTGTAGTCATTGTTTTCATTTCTGTATTGCTATTAGCTAGCCATCTACAGTAACCTTTTTCTAATTTAACGCATAACTTTTCTTGGTTTGGATGTTAGTTAATGTATTGAACTAGTTTTGAGAACCGTGGAGTTTTGACTAATTGGTTTAACAATGCAGAAGTAAACAGATACCACATCTCTACCCATGTATAGCATAGTAGCATGGTGGTTAAAGACAGCTTGCCACCTAGGAAACCCCGGATCAAATCCAGCCAGGGCAAAAACATTCATCCTTTCTAATCGCGGGCCAGCAGAACTAGGCATGCCTGGTTCTTTTTGTTGTTTTTATATAAAGAGTTGATGGTATAATTCAGCTAATTTCTGTGGTGCGAGCAAATTAGGGATATAGATTTTAAAGCTAAAACACTTAATTATAGCAAATGAACACTGGACTGTATCAGTTGATTATCCAAACGTCTGATCAGGGTGAAACTGCCTCTTCTTGTCCCACAGAAGTGGAATAAGCTGTAAAATGACAACAGTCTTGAATGACTTGTACCATTTAATTCATTTAGCATTGTAGAAGGTTTCGCTTCATGAAAAATGTGTCTTCTGATTCATTCTTTTGTTTTATATTTGTTTTGTACCATGTTTTTTGAAGTGCTGTTCAAACAAACACACACACACACACACACACACAGAGCGCTAAGGATAACAGAATAGGGTGATGTAGCCCTACCATTCACATGGTCTATTGCCATTGAAACACATCTAACTTTAGACGGCATACGCCACATCATTCATTAATACATTGAGTTGTTCAGATTACCATCAAAGAATACAGTAGGAACAGAAGGGCTCTGGTCAGCAACAGCACAATTTTTCAGGCAAAGTGTAGATCTGTAATATGACCAGAGACAGCTAGGAGACTACTTTTAATCATATTACATACTAAAGAGATGAGTCTTCATTAAAGGCTTAAATGTTTCAAACATTTCAAAACCCTCTAAGTAATTCACATGGATTAGCTGATCATTTATAGGAGAAAGCCCCAGCATCTTGTGACCATTGCATATATATGGACGACAGGACTAATTCAGAGTGACTCTAAGTAAGAGCAAAAAAGAAAAATGTGATTAATTTGCTAACTAGAAACAAAATTGGACTCTTGCCTGAACCAGATTTGTGGATGGAGGAAACCAAATCAGATCTTTTTGGTAAAGCACACCATCTCTGTGTTTACAGAAAACAAAATGAAGAAAAAACATGTTCCCCACAGTCGAACATTGAAGAAGTTCAGTGATGTTTTGGGGTTGCTTTGCTGGCTCTGGCACTGGGTGCCTTGAACATGTTCATGGAATCATGAAATCGGGATTACCAAGGCATTTTGGAGAGCAATGATGAACCCAGTGTCAATTGTTTTAATTTCTGTTTATTTTTATACTTATATATATATATATATTTAAGTATTTATGTTGCTCTGTGTCATTTAAATACATTTGGTAAGGTTGTCATTAGAAATTAGAATTCATTCTCAAAAGACATACCTGGTAAAATTGCAGTTAAATAAAATCATTGATAAAAACGTAGAGAACTTACAATCGTGCGGCAATTAATTAACAGCCTAAGCAAAGGTACCCAACTCATAGGTTGCATGGTCTGACCATGTTGTGTGTGCTGAAGCCTATCATTGTTCTCTCTGTAAATGTCAAATTTTAACAATAATCTCTACAGATTGTAATTGTATTACAATGCGTTTTCATTTGTAGAGGTTTGGACTTTTGACTTTTAACATGAATTTGATTAGTCTTACAGAGTTATACTCTGAGTAACTTCCCCTTTTAATGAATAAACAGGGTAGCGTTAGATGCGCTCACCCTTCCTCAACTGCAATCCGAATAACGACAGAGTTGAAATATAAGGTTCAGGGCATTCATTTGATATTGAAGTCCAGTTATTGCAAAGTTAACATATACAGTGCATTTGGAAAGTATTCAGACCCCTTCACTTTTTTTCCACATTATGTTATGTTACAGCCTTATTCTAAAACGAATGAAATAGATTGTTCTTCATCAACTGCAATACCCCTTAATGCAAATACCTCTGTTACTACGGCTGTGTAGGTCAGAGACGATTGCCAACCATCTGCATGTTCATCTGGCATTTTTCCTTGGATTTATGTATACTACTCATTTATAGCACAAACGGTTTGATATTTACAGATGTCTTTGTGACTTCTGTCTCTTCTTGCACTCTACCTAGATAGATTCACAGGACTTTGCTGCACACAGTAAATAAAAAGCTGCAACTAGAACAAACGCACAGGAAATGATAGGTAATTGAATGAGACTACTTAATTCTGGCATGCCAGCATTGATTACTTTAACACAGTCTTCCTTTACTTCATTGACAAGGAATGTGAAGTGAATAAAATCTTGTTGATCCTCATTTTGGTGACAGCATCATGTTTTAAGTATGCTTGTCTAGACATGACCCATTCAGACTAACAGCAGTGGTCAGGACAACATTTAAATTTAAATAAAATCAACAGAATACTTTATGTAAATACACTTTTCTATTTAGAAATGCAACAGAAACATATTGCTCTTACAATGCCTGGCAACATTCGGAAAACATGTGCTCTGTGAAAAATGTAGTTTGATTTGGGCTACAGGGTTAGATCGTTATCTATTTTGCTTGTTTAGTTCATTATCTTTTTATTCACATGGACTGAAGTTTGTTTTAATTAGAACAACAGGGGACTATAGCCACTAAATCAATCCTAAGAACATCAAAAATGTCAACAGTTTATGGACACTGCTTTTTAGGCTGGTACAAAGCTCAAGCTAATGCTGGCTTAGCTACATTCTGCAGCACACATCATTCTCTAATTGATTTGTTAGTTACATTAAAAGCTTGTTAGGTGTGTGGAATGTTGTTATTGTTCATTAGGTTCATTTTCACATGCAAAGACCCAAATTGTGTTCATAGCTGCAGTGTTTTGTGAACCAAATTTACTGCATTTCAGTTTAACAATCATGAAAGTTAGCATTCTAGCTAACAAACTACTAGCTTAACCAACCAATCAGACCTAAACATATTCAACTGGGAAAGAAATAGGGAATAGTGATGTTGCTAACAAATGCAGTGTGAGTTACTACTGTGAGTTAGCTAACTAGCTGATGTTTATAAGTTAGTAACTTGCTCAGCTAATTAACATGAGTCTTCATGAAAAAGCGGTTGACTCCCCCCACAAAGATGCTGCAATGTGCACAGCAGATCAAAATGGGCAGAGACAAAATGCTGACAGGCAGGCATACTGATATTCAATAATTTCAATTTCCCTTTCTAAACATCTCAGAATTTGGCCACCTAGTCAATTATGTCAACAGGAAGCTTCATTTATATTTCTAGCATGTATAAAGTACAGATTGAGAAAATATTTTATTAACAATGCAGTTAAACACAGTTAATACAGTATCTGAGGGAAAGAGTTCTTTGCTTCCATTTTTACCAGTATACATTATTAAAAAAACTGTCAAGCCAATGTCAATCTCATTATAAGTGTTATCTAATAAATACAATTATTGAAGTGTAAATAGGCTATTTGTTTTAATGAAAATTATTAGAAAAAGAACACATTTCAAAAGGTGGAGGGAAACCTATCTAATTCTCATCAGAAGCATTATCAAAACGCAGACATTTGTGCAGTCTCAGTTCTGACATATTATAAAGGTGTTTAGCACATTTAAACTGTAGATAATCCTTCTCAATCCTGTCTGGCATCTAAAGACATATTCAGGATAAATTAATTTGCTTCACGCTTTAACCTTTAACTCTCCATAAATTAAAAATGTTTTCTTCCCTTTTTTCTTCACGTATTATTGTAACTGACTGAAACTGTAAACCAACAGGGTGTACCTATGCGATAATTGGCTAATGGTACCCAATGCAGGAAAATATTACATGTTGAGATTTGATGGCTGTTAGCATATCAATGATGCCGCTGATAGATTATCATATACAGCCAGCTCATTATACAATAGTTGTTGATAATACTAATAAAACCGGTTTTATTCTGAATGAGTTCCATAGTGAAATCACAATGGAAATGTTGATGGTAAATCGGAGGTCTTTTGTTGAATGAATACGTTTTTTTGGGCCCTGTTTGTTTCTGGTAACTTCTTATCATCCGAATTAATTAATCAGCAACATACAGTACACTGTCCTTTTTAGGTTAATACATACAAACACGGTAGTAGTAGTATTTGGGTGCTTTAGAATGCTTTTTTATTTGACTCTGAGTTTCGAAAACACAATGAAGACCACATGATGTCTTCAGTAATGTTCTCCTGAGTTGATTCATAAATTACATTTCTGTATTTTTCTTTCTTAATGCAATGCAGGCTTACTTCATTAAAAACAATCAGGATTGAGACAAATACAACGCAGAAGTAAACAGACTGTTCAAGTATTCTGAGGGCAGCATCATGTTATGTTCTTGCTTCTCTGGGAGAGTGTCATGATGGGAATGGAGCAATGCCCTGGGAAAAAGAAGGAAAACCTTTCTCATTCTTCAAAACATAACCCTGAGATGGGAATTTTATTTTTTTGTGAGACAATTAAACACATTTTTATATCAAAGAATGGCTGTTGAAGAAATGGTTATTGTTCTTGTGCAGTCTAGTCTCAGTGCTGATTTAAATTAGCTTGCGTATCAGAGACAAGGTTTGAATATTACTGTGCATCAATTATTCCTAACCAAATGAACTAAGCTTGGGCAATAAAGTATTGTGCAAAGTTGTTAGAATATAATTTAAAAGGATATTAGCCACGTTTGTCAAACAATAATCTGAGTCGTGTGACTTGTGCTTGAGTAGTGACTGACCCTGAATAATGAAAGATACATACCTTTTCCTGTCATATCACTGATGCTCATAGAATGAGGAAATAGTGGGCTAATTGCTGGTCAACATAAAACCATTAAAGTCGTTTTCTTGAAATGACTCAGGTCAAGATCATGTAACCCATGTGGCATTGAAAGAACAAGGAAACTGCTGTAAGTAGCTTTGGATCTGAAATTCATCCTCATTGGGAACATCTTAATGAGAAATTCTATCTCCATCAACTATACCACCTAAATAGCAGATACTATTTCTGTGCCATTCTTTTCCATTAAAACAGATAGCTCTCAAGAATAACTCTGTGAAATAGGAACAAATGAATTTGCTATTAGCTCTAATTACTTCTCCCATTTATCTTTGGGAATGACATGAAGATTAATGAGAGCTCTCCACTATTTTAAGCAAGGTTATTTAAATGAGTGATCTTGCTCTCCTTATATCACTGCATTCATCTTTACATCATAAAAGGTTTTTTCCCTTTTTAATAATGTTGTCAATCTTTGCATAAGATCCAACTTAGTATTCTGTCCCATGATCTGTCCCAATGCATATCAGCTGTAGAAAACAGAAGACCTGAACAGGAGTGGAATATGCAAATTGAGTTGAAGTTGATATTGGATAAAATCCAACCATCTTGTTCAAAGTTTGGATTAGGTTAATGACTCCAGCGCTTAGACCTGTGATCAAATGTGAAGTATTTTTAATCTCATTCAGTTTCCATATGTCTGCATCATAGCTCAGAGTGTGAAACTAAAAAGCAATTAGTAAAATAATCTATGCACAATCATTTGTTTTGGTAAAAATCAATATGTAATTAATAGTCCTCTGACAGGAGACAAGCATGATTTATTTCTCCAAGAATTTCTAATTTTCGCACTGCATTTCACATTCATATTTAAAACTTACTGATACAGCTACAATTTATATATACAGTACCTTTGGAAATTATTCAGACCCCTTCACTTTCTCCACATTTTGCTGTGCTATAGAGCTAATACATACTTGATAAGATTAACAACGTTTCCCATCATTCTAAACACATTACCCCATAATAAAAACACAACAAAAACGTTTTTTGAGGAATCTGTGCCACTTTAATATAAAATAAAAAAAAGATATTCAGGCCCTTTGTTCTGTACTAAGTAGAAGCACCTTTGGCAGCGATAACAGTCACAAATTCACGTCTTCTTGGATATGCATCTACCAGCTTTGGACACTGGATTGGGGCAGTTTTTATATTTTCTTGCTTATACATTCTCTCAAGCTTTGTCAGACTGGAAGGGGAGCATCAGTAAACTGCAGGTATTCCCAAATATGTTCAATGGAATTCCAGTCCTGTCTTTGCTGGGCCATTCAAGGACATTCACATACTTTTCCCAAAGACAGTCCAATATTGTCTTGGCTCTGTGAATTGTGTCAATGTCGTGTTGATAAAGGAATCTTCACACAAGTCTGAGGTCATGTGATCTATGGATCCTGTTTGAGAGGATCTCTCTCAGATCTTTGCTCTGTTCATCCTTCCCTCAATGCTGACCAATCTTCCAGTCCCTGCCACTGAGAAGCATACCATTAGCATGATGCTCCCACCACTATGCTTCACCTTAGGGATAGTATTTGCCAAGTGATGACCAGTATCTTGTTTTTCACATGACGTAGCCTAGTGCTTGACATTTTGGCTTAATACTTCAATTTCAAAATATGTTTCCTCTTGCTCTCAGAGTCCTTCACCACCCTTAATATCGCCCTTCTTGCATGGTTACTTAGCTGGATGGCCAGCTCTAGGAAGTGTCTGGGTGATTCCAAAGTTCTTCCACAATAATGGCGCCCACTGTGCTTCTGGGAACTTTCAAAGTTGGGTGGGTATGATTCATTTTTGGCCCAATCGGTTCACGGGGGTCATTCTTCGCAAAAACCACGCAGCTACCATCCCCAATGTGGTGAGTAACAACTACCCCACAATCAGAAAAGAGGACATTCTGGAATCAGGCCTTTATGATTGAATTGCTATAAAGAAATCACTATGGAAGGACTTCAATGAGAAGAAGAGACTTGCTTGGGCCAAGAAACACAAGAAATGAACATTAGACCTTTTGAAATCTTTCCTTTGTTCTGATGATTACAAACTCGAGATTCTCAGTTCCAACTACCTTGTTTTTGTGAGAAGAAAAGTGTATGTACAGATGATCTCTGCACGTGTGGATCCTACTGTGGAGCATGGAGGAGGTGTTATGGTGTGCATGTGCTTTGCTGGTGAAACTTGGTAATTTATTTAGAATTCAAGACACACTCAACTTCTCAACCAGCATGGCTACCAGAGCATTCTGCAGTGATATGTTATCTGATCTGGTTTGCGCTTAGTGGGGCTATATATTTTTTTTAACAAGACAATGACCCAAAACACACCTCCAGGCTGTGTAAGGGCTGTTTGACCAAGAAAGTGAGTGATGGTGCCGCATCAGATGACCTGGTCTGCACAATAACTTCACCTCAAACCAGTTGAGATGGTTTATGATGAATTGGGATGAGTTGGACCACAGAGAGAAGGAAAAGCATCCAACAATTGCTCAGCATATAGGACTTAGTTCAAGACTGTTGAAGACTCCAGGATGCTGGCCTTCTAGGCAGAGTTGCAAAGAAAAAAAACATAAACAAAAAACAAACTCAGACTGGACAATGAAAAGAAAACATTAAGATGGGCAAAAGAACAAAGAGACTGGACAGAGGAAGAACTCTGCGTAGAAGGCTGGCATCCTGGAGTCGCCTCTTCACTGTTGATGTTCAGACTGGTGTTTTGCGCGTACTATTTAATGATGCTGCCAGTTGAGGACCTGTGAGGCTTTTGTTTCTCAAACTCACTCTAATGTATTTGCCCTCTTGTTCAGTTGGGCACTGGGGCCTCCCACTGCTCTTTCTATTCTGGTTAGATCCAGTTTGCGCTGTTCTGTGAAGGGAGATTTTCAGTTTCTTGGCAATTTCTTGCATGGAATACCTGTAGCTTTCATTTCTTGGAACAAGAATAGACTAATGAGTTTCAGAAGACAGTTTTATCGCTTCTTTAATCAGCACAACAGTTTTCAGCTGTGCTAACATAATCGCAAAACGGTTTTCTAATGATCAGTTAGTCTTTTACAAGGATGAACTTGGATTAGCAAGCACAATGTGCCATTGGAACACAGGACTGATGGTTTCTGATCATGGGCCTCCGGACACCTATGTAGAAATTCCATTCAAAATTAGCCATTTCCAGCTACAATAGTCATTTACAACATTAACAATGTCTACACTGTATTTCTGATCAGTATGGTATATTAATGGACAAAAATGTGCTTTCCCGAACTTTTGAACGGTAGTGAATACCAAAAATAATCCATTAGTGGAACATTGACTGTAACATAATTGTGATAGACCATTCAAACAACTGTTGCTGAATGCTAATGGTCTTGTTGTCCAGAGTGTCTCTGACTGACTTGGCATCATGGTGATTGCTGTCAAGCATTGATGTACAAGATAATGCTCCAGCTAACAGAAGTCTGGATTTGTTCTGTCTCTGAAAGAAGTGACATTTAAGTCCTGTTCATCATCAAACAGCTTTTTGGGTTTCGATTTCGATGTTCGTCTTTAACTTGCCCAGTGTCTTCACGTGTCTTCATTTAATTTCTTCTAGCCACAAAACATAGCACACCTGACAAACCAGAAACACTGGTCCGGTCAACTGAACCAAGATGTGTCTGGATTCCTCAGATGGAAGTGTCTCTAAAGGAGGGATGCATTGTGGAGCATGCGGATTGATCGCTCAGCAGGACACCGGCTTGTGCAGATGGTTTCCCTGTGCCCTCTGGTGATGGACTAGCCAATCTCTGCCCCTGGTTATCCCTATGTGTGTAATAAGTTGCAATGGCCTCATCAGGAGACTGGAAAGTGCCCAGCATTGATTGGTATTTGAGGGCTCTAGAAGATAGGTAAGATTGTGGTCAAGGTGGCGTGTACTAATGTATCCACCAACAGGGGTTAGTATTACACGCTGAGGTTGTACATTTTGATATTATATTATTAACCCTGTAAACAGTAACACTTAAAAACCGACAGGAAGCATTATCTGAAATATTAGGATTGTTTTTGATGTTGTGGGAATTTGTATATTTTGAAGTACTTACAAATATATACAGTACAAGTTTTGACACACCAACTCTTTCAAAGTTATTTCTTTATTTTACTATTTTCCAGATTGTGGAATAATAGTGAAAAATCAAATCTATGAAATAACACGTGCATTCAAATGTAGTGAATACAAATGTATTGAAATCAAATGTAATCAAATATTTTTTGATTTGTTTAAAATTTTGGGGTTTTTTTTGGTTACTGCATGATTCAATATTTGTTATTTCATAGTTTTGATGTCTTCACTATTATTCTACAATGTGGGAAATAGTAAAGGTACAGAAATACCCTTGGAATGAGTAGATGTGTACAAACTTTGGTCTGATACTGTCATATGCAGTGAAATATGTTTTAATCATTCATTTATTTTTAATCACAGCAAATCACTTAAAAAGTTACTGTAAATGGATGGTGTGGAAAGAAAATGATTCATAGTATTTTATTCATATCTATGGCTAAGCCTTTTTTCAGGTCATGTCTGTGGGGACCTATTGATTCCATGCAGACACATTTATCATTTGTATTCATGGCCAAGCTATTGATTAAGCTTGTCCTCTCTCCTCAGCTGATTTGCATTTAAAATCTAATTTTTATGAAGGTCAGGAACATTTATTTCCAGAAGGATAGACACTCTTTTATGTATATGGTTAATGGAATATGAATCATTTCCCACCTGAGAAATGAATGGATGCACTGTTGACATTTCTGGGATCTGTTTTAGTGGTAATGGCATAATTTGGATTTGATAAATAGCCCTGGGCTTAAATGGACTAAAAATAAGGTCAGAAACAACTTGTGCATCATTAACCGTTCTCACTGCTTTATTGTCACACATACTTTCTACTTGATAAATGATAGAATGTCACTACACTGCATGTTTGATTAGACACTTGCCGCTGCAGTGAACTCACAGAGAACTGGAAACTGGTTGTCTCTTCAAGGTATAGACTAGATGGCGGCTAGCAAGACAACACATTCAATATGATCCTGCTCTGTTTGTGTCATGTGAATACATACCAACAAAATTGATATTGGAGCCATAAGAAATGTTAGATGTCACTACCAAAGAATTTGATTACACTGCATTGCTTGAATATACTTTGTTGTTGCTTTGGTAACTATTCAAGCCTGACTGATTCTAGGTATTTTAACCTTTAAAAAGGTTTTAGAATTCAGAACATATTATTTCAAAAAAGATTTAAGGTTTTGAAAATGGTTCATGTACACAATGTATCATATACTTTTTATCCACTGTCAACTACCTCTTTCATCATAGCTTTGGAACAAAACACAACAAACAATGAATATATTCTCTGTGTTCTGTATGGGGTCTAAAAGTGTTCCTTTAGTCTTTCTTCTCATGTTCTACATGATTACCATCAACAGAAAACAGATTAATGAATAAAACATATTAGATGTGATTAGTAAAGCACAGCTTGCATTTTGTTGGTTATTCATACTGTATACTTGTTCTCAGCTAATGTTTAAGGACACAAATATCATTAGACCACATCCACAAATTTAGATTATTTACTGGGCTGATTTGCGAATCAGTCATCATGTTTAAACAAGGTGCAACTATATCTAAAGAATCAAAACAAAAACAACAAATCCAAATATATTTAGATTTCCTTCTTAATGTGCATGTTTATCTATAATCATTAAAAAAATGTTCTAATACATACACTGCTATTATAACAATACAAATAGCTGTTTTTCCCCAGGTGGATAAATTTGTTCGTTCTACAGACCTTTGTTCCTAGAGAAGATGGAGGTACTGAAAAAGTAATTCCCAAAATTATCCTTTTAATAATGCACATTGAAGTATGCCACATTTTGCAATAGATGATTAGATGTCTGCTTTCATTCTCATTTAAAGGTTTTCTTCTTTGATTGTGACAGCCAACGCTTTTATAGAAAAATGTGTGTGGAAAAACACAATAAGCCATTTACTTCTGCTTAAGAGGACTTCGATTTAATCACAAAGACAGGGACAAATGGGGGAAAGCACTATTCATCATCAGTACACTAAGAGTCAATCAAATGGCTGCCATAGCATATTAATTTGTTAGAAAAGGCCTCTCAAAGCTCTATAAAAAGTTATCTTCCTATTATGCATTAAATTACATTTCAGAGTCAGATATTAACTGCATATTTTGGTTGGTTTCCAGAGGATGTTCTTTTGTCCACAATTTTCGATTTTTTCTTATGTGAAAATAAAGTGTACTTTATAGTTTTGTGTTTACAAAGACAATTTCTCATTGATTATTAGCTTCTAAATTCATTAGATTATTTGCACAATAACCTCATCTCAACAACCTCATCACAACCAAAGCAATATCCATGAGTATGGGACCAATGAACATAAAGTCCATTTGATCAAAGTAATGTATTTAGACTAGACAATTACATTTTCAAAGACTGAATAATCCCTGAGCCAATTAATTTAAATGGGATTATGAGGATCATATTGGAAATAAAGAAGGGAATAATATGCATTATGTGCAGATTAGCGTAAACCCGATAATCTGATTGTCCTAAAAGGGTTTTGTTTTAGGGGAAGCCTCAGTCCGTTGGTATCTAAAGGACATTGTGTTACTGTCTCTCAATGCCACCATCGCTCTGTTTTTTACTGTGACAAGATTGGAACAGACATAAAGTGGGTTTCCTGTTATTGGATGGGTAAATATAATAACCTGACCATATTCATACATGATCAGCTCCATTTACCACAAGAACCTCATGGAACACAGTTAAAGCGATTTATATTTACAGTATGAACGTAAGGGAAAGGGGATGTATGGATATGCAGATATCTTATCATAAAAGAAAGTACCCATAGCTAGTCTTTTTCAGAGCAAGGTTTGGACTTGAGACTGACAACTATCAACACCTTCTTTCATGAAGACACTACATTCAATCAACATTTCATTGCATTATGCCAAATATTTGAAATGGGGATTGGCAATAGTATGGAGAACTCCAAAAGAATGGATCATGGTACCAGTTTAGTATCACGAGATCACCCTGTTAATACGATGCTGCTAATACCCATATTTGTCTATCTCTTAAAGTGCTGACCTACTTTTTTCTTTCCACCAATGAGGAATTCATAAAAGCCCTTTTAGCTATTGATTCAAAAAAGTCCATTTGGGTAGCTGAGCTTAATCCATGTATTCTACAGCTTGCTGCACCAACTATTCCTGAGCCACTGGCACATATATTTTAACTCGTCCATTCTCTCAGGTATAACTCACAAACTTTGGAAGAAAACTTTAGTTCTCCCAATGTTTAAAGGTGGTGAGGCCACAAATTTACATAACTATTGATGTATCTCCAGCATTTCATGTCTAGCTAAATATTGGACAAATGAAACATTTAACATTTCCGTGATCCACAAAGATAGAAACTATATTGCACATGTATTTTGTTTTGTCGGTTTAAAAAAAACAAAAAAAAAACAGAAAACAAATTATTTGAATCATCCAGTTATAGATTATGGAGACACCATCTACATACCTCTGCCATTCTCTTGAAACCTTTGGATGAAGTCTTCCATAGAGCTTTGAGTTTTATTATGGCAACAGCTTCAGTCGTCATCATTGTATAATATATAAGAAAGTAGACTCACCGTCTTTAGAGTTTCATTGTGCTCTTTATGTGTATAAAGCATGCACAAGCCTCACTATTAACATGGATGCACAAGCTACCAGACAAGGGCTCAGGGATGGCTGACTATAGAACTGTAAGATCTCCACTGAAGTGGGGAGAGCGGCTTTTAGTTTATTTCTACCTCATGTGGAATGAGTTACAATGTACTCTTAAGATAGAGGAATTGATATTGTTAGGGCATTTTAGATGATTGCTGGGAGACATTTTCTCTGGGGATTAGGTCTGTTTTCTTTGGCTGTGTTTTGCTTTTCATGCATTTGTTAATGTATCTGTTATCTGGTGTGTTTCATGGTTTCCATAGGAGTTCACAATTTACTTAAATTGCGTGGTGTACTTTTAGAGTTGAAATGAATGTAAGATGAGTATATATTGGTTTTACTGTGATTTCCCCAGGTTGTTGCGGCAAACGAGGAAATGTTCTCTCCGCTCACACAGAAAAAAAGAGTACAGCTGGACTTTCCCTATCCCAACTTACTACATTGCTGTTCCTCTTTCAGTACTTTTTTTATAGTGAGGTATGTCTGGCTGGTTTGGAAGACACCCAATGATGATTGGCGTCAGAGCAACATTATGACATGAAGCAGAGTGATTGGTTGTCACCTGCTGCCTGGCACAGCTGTGGAACCATGACAGGAATAATCAAATCATACCACTTATGTAATCCGTCTAATAATCAATTAACAAGCTAACGAGACATTCATAAAGTCCAGACATGACCACAGGCTTCGATCTATCCTACAATTCCTCACTTCCTGTCCACATTCATTCACCTGAAGGGTGACATCATTAGAAAGTGTTAATTGTGTAAATTATGATTCTTAATTAAACACTACTTTCTAACACTGGAGCCATAATTTGGCCAATGACAGAAATGCCCCATAATGGGTTTTGCTGTAGCAAGGTCACACAGAGAATTCTACAATTTGGGAGACATGTTTTCAGATATGAGTGAATAACACTGGCTCGGCTATGGCAGAGCTTTAATAGATGTACCCAAATACGTTGGGTTGGGGTTTTTTGTAATCGAAAGTTCCTATAGTTGAGTGCATCACATGCGATGCAATTCTCTTCACAGGAAAATATATACTTTAATAAAAGAGGTTTAATGGTGGGAATGAGTGTGATAACACCATTTGGCCGAGTGCGTAGACTGTGGAACTCTGTGGAGAAACACCATTAACTTTTAGCTGCTCGGCAGGGTCGGAGGTTCAAAGATATGGGAGGGGGCCACAACAGGCTGATGGTTAATCTAACATGACAATGTTATCATGTAGGAGGGCACAGTTGGCACTTTTCCCTGCCACCTCTTCTCTCAGTCATAGACAGACACAATAAAAAAGATTGTTCTCTTTGCGAGTTTTTCCTGTCCAAACTCCGACGCAACAGAACTCAGAGTGAGAGAGAGGAGGGGCAAAAAAAAGAAATGGAAGAAGCATAAAAAGAAAGTAACTGACCTCATACAGCCTGACATTCATTAATGCCTCTCTTGGTTCTGGCTATTCTGTAGCAAAGATGACTTGCAGGTGCCTAAGAATTTAACACAATCCTGTATATATACACATCCGTTCAAATATTTGGGGTCACTTCCTTGTTTTCCATGAGAACATTTTTAAAAAGACTTTGAATAGGAAATATAATCATTGACAAGGTTAGAAATGATGACTTTTAATTGAAGTAATAATTGTTTCCTTCAAACTTTGTTTTCATCAAAGAATCCTCCATTTGCAACAATTACAATATTAAATTCTAGTTATCAATTTCTGAAGAGATTTCATCCCAAGCTTCCTGAAGCATGTCCCTCAAGTTGGATTGGCTTGATGGACACTTCTTACACTCACACAGCAGCTCAATAGGGTTGACATCCGGTGACTGTGCTGGCCACTCCATTATAGACAGGATACCAGCTGACTGCTTCTTCCCTAAATAGTTCTTGCAGGGTGTGGCAGATGCCAGGAGAACCTACCAGAATGCATAGTGCCTACTGTAAAGTTTGGTGGATTAGGGATAACGATTTGGGGCTGTTTTTCAGGGTTTGGGCTAGGCCCCTTAGTTCCAGTAAAGGGTCAACTTAATGCTACAGGATACAAAGACATTTTAGACAATTGGATGCTTCCAACTTTTTGGCAACGGTTAGGGGAAGGCCTTTCCTATTCCAGCATGACTGTGCCCCTGTGCAAAAAGCTGGGTCCATAAAGACATGGTTTGACGGCCTTCTCGTCAAACATCAGCGCCTGACCTCACAAATGCTCTTTTGGCTGAATGGGCACAAATTCCCACAGAGCCAGTCCAAAATCTTGTGGAAAGCCTTCCCAGAAGTCTGTTATTGCTGCAAAATGAGGGCCAACTCCATACTAATGCCCATGGTTTTGGAATGGGATGTCCAACAAGCTCATATAGGTGTGATGGTCAGTTGTCCACATACTTTTGGCCATATAGTGTAATTGTCAATCTAGATGAACTTGATTGCGGTTGTTTTACTCTTCTGTGTTTAAACTACAGGTAAATGGTAGTGTATGGTTCAGATGCCAGTAATAGCTATGGGTTTACAGTAATCCTGTCTAACCCACCTACTACTTTACCTTTGCTGTTTAGAAGAAAATTTGATGAATAAGACTTCAAGGTCTGTGCCTTTTCTGCAATATTTGTTTTATTTTACAGAGTATCTAATCACACACCCAAAGCAGATAAGGCATAATTCAGTTTCTCATATTTGAATAAAATGTATCATTTCAAATTTGATTTTGTTATCCATTGTTGGCTTATCTCAGCTCATGTGGAAATATGAAAAATGTCAGAAGAGAAGGTGATTAAGTGATATGAAACATGATAGGACAGTTTTCACCGTTTGTGTGAATCAACTGCTTAATCCTAAAATAGAGGAAAACCAGTCAACTACACAGAAAGCCCACAAGCAACCTTATCTCTTTACCATACCTAATCTTCTGATGTTGAGGTAAATATTTCAATGATAATGGCAGTTTTTCTGTGTGGCTAGACTGAGTAAAAGTGATGGGGCACTTAATACAGTGGAAATACCCCGGCACATTTTATTGAAAATGCATGCTATCCCATTAAGTAATACATAATAAAGTTTATAAGACCAATTATTAAACAAACATAATGAAACCAACATCTTAGGTCGACTTGTTATAGGAGGATGAGGACAACATCTTAGGTCGACTTGTTATAGGAGGATGAGGACAACATCTTAGGTCGACTTGTTATAGGAGGATGAGGACAACATCTTAGGTCGACTTGTTATAGGAGGATGAGGACAACATCTTAGGTCGACTTGTTATAGGAGGATGAGGACAACATCTTAGGTC
>JACXGI010010403.1:0-27705 GCA_016801175.1 Esox masquinongy
TTTTAATGGTAGGTTTATTTGAACAGTGAGAGACAGAATAACAACAAAAAAATCCAGAAAAACGCATGTCAAAAATGTTATAAATTGATTTGCATTTTAATGAGTGAAATAAGTATTCGACCCCTCTGCAAAACATGACTTAGTACTTGGTGGCAAAACCCTTGTTGGCAATCACAGAGGTCAGACGTTTCTTGTAGTTTGCCACCAGGTTTGCACACATATCAGGAGGGATTTTGTCCCACTCCTCTTTGCAGATCTTCTCCAAGTCATTAAGGTGTCGAGGCTGACGTTTGGCAACTTGAACCTTCATCTCCCTCCACAGATTTTCTATGGGATTAAGGTCTGGAGACTGGCTAAGCCACTCCAGGACCTTAATGTGCTTCTTCTTGAGCCACTCCTTTGTTGTCTTGGCCGTGTGTTTTGGGTCATTGTCATGCTGGAATACCCATCCACGACCCATTTTCAATGCCCTGGCTGAGGGAAGGAGGTTCTCACCCAAGATTTGACGGTACATGGCCCCATCCATCGTCCCTTTGATGCGGTGATGATGTCCTGTCCCCTTAGCAGAAAAACACCCCCAAAATATAATTTTTCCACCTCAATGTTTGACGGTGGGGATGGTGTTCTTGGGGTCATAGGCAGCATTCCGCCTCCTCCAAACACGGCGAGTTGAGTTGATGCCAAAGAGCTCGATTTTGGTCTCATCTGACCACAACACTTTCACCCAGTTCTCCTCTGAATCATTCAGATGTTCATTGGCAAACTTCAGACGGGCCTGTACATGTGCTTTCTTGAGCAGGGGGACATTGCAGGCGCTGCAGGATTTCAGTCCTTCACGATGTAATGTGTTGCCTTGAGATCATTGACAAGATCCTCCCGTGTAGTTCTGGGCTGATTCCTCACCATTCTTATGATCATTGCAACTCCATGAGGTGAGATCTTGCATGGAGCCCCAGATCAAGGGAGATTGACAGTTCTTTTGTGTTTCTTCCATTTGCAAATAATCGCACCAACTGTTGTCACCTTCTCACCAAGCTGCTTGGTGATGGTCTTGTAGCCCATTCCAGACTTGTGTAGGTCTACAATCTTGTCCCTGATATCCTTGGACAGCTCTTTGGTCTTGGCCATGGTGGAGAATTTGGAATCTGATTGATTGATTGCTTCTGTGGATAGGTGTCTTTTATACAGGTAACAAGCTGAGATTAGGAGCACTCCCTTTAAGAGTGTGCTCCTAATCTCAGCTCGTTACCTGTATAAAAAACACCTGGGAGCCAGAAATCTTTCTGATTGAGAAGGGATGAAAATACTTATTTCACTCATTAAAATGCAAATCAATTTATAACATTTTTGACATGCGTTTTTCTGGATTTTTTTGTTGTTATTCTGTCTCTCACTGTTCAAATAAACCTACCATTAAAATTATAGACTGATCATGTTTTTGTCAGTGGGCAAACGTACAAAATCAGCAGGGGATCAAATACTTTTTTCCCTCACTGTATATGTCAAAATATACAAGAATTGGCTGTTTTATATGTCAGATTGAAATATGTAATTTACATATATGATAATTTATTTTAAAATGTATGTGGTCTTTTAATGTTTATGGCCATATATGGCTATATATTAGATTTCCGTATGGGTTGAACGCCGCTACCAAGGACAGTATAACGAGAACATGATGGGAGACTACATTTGGGTGCTGATTCATGATTCAAGTGATTGACAGTATAACTGTAAATCTCTAAAAACTATTGACTTCTAAATCTCAAAAATAAGTCATTTTTGAATTACTTTAGTAAAAATACATGTTCATTTGGGTTCAGATGTTTTTCTTACTTAATGTGAACGAAAAGACACAAATTTGACTGTTTCCTCATTGGAAATAGGTCCATTTCAAAATACCACTGTTCTGGTCACAAAATCAAAGTTTGTGGGGAATAATAGCTATTTTCTATACTTTTTAGACATAAGCAATTACAAAATAACACTCACTAATCAAAACAAAAACAAAACAAGAACAAAAACTGTCTTACACATGCAAGAAATACTGGGGTAGTTGAATATTTAGAATGTATTATGAGAGGATTGTTTCCCAGGGTTGCAAGGTTAAATGATTCAGTACACTGTATTGCTTTATTATGAGACATTTTGAAGGAAGTTTGTACACGTCTGAAATAAAATGATGAACTTCATGTTTTATCTTGACTGGATATATCCACTGACCTTATAATGGACAATACAAATACACATAATTGTTTAATTCAGAACTTTACAAACAAACAATGTTTTAGATAAAAATGCAGTCTAGGACTTAACATCGCAAATATAAAACCTCCCATTTTGGGCTGGATGTGTGACATGTTGTTTGGATGTGTATAACCTAGAAGTAGACATTGTCATACCTCAGTCATGTAATTCTAAGTTTCAAAGTGTGTGGTTTTAATCACATGGGGCACATATCATCACATGCGTGATTTAATACCCAATTTTCTGGGTCAAATTTTGGCTCAAAAGCATTGCTTTAACAACCAGTCACTAGAAATGCAAATTTAAGTCATTTGTAATTAATTTACATCATTAAATATTTTATACAATTCCATTCCGGAGGCATATGAAAGGGTACAGACTGGGGATGGAAGTAAGGTAGTCACATATAATCCTGAAACTGACTGATGGCTCCGGTATTGCTCAAAACTATCATTGGTTCGGTTGGGATGGAGGCTGAGCAGGCCTTCAAATGGCTGTTGTGAGCTCAGGGTCTTTTATCAACGAGAAATGGATGTAAGTTCAGTAGGCTGCATAGGGGTGGTGTGTGGGTCTGTGGAGGTCTTTATAGAGTGAAATGGAGACCTTTGCTCGATAAAGGACTGTGTTTCTGAGCCATCAGTTAAATGGGCCTGCATCACCTTTACTCTTCCTTGATATTCATCAAAAGCATTTATCAGTTCACTTGCTTATAAGCGACAGGCTCACTTTCTCTCATCAGATCCAAAATAGGAACGCTGGCTGTGCACGAGTACAGGCCTGAGGCCCTTAGTACTGGAAATCTATTATTGGAGGAGGCCGGTCCAAGCCTCAGCCCATCCTGGTAGAATATGTAATTGATGATCAGATCCTTTTCACGGGCATTCAGCTGAACGTAACACACCAGGAGCATACATTCCTTAGGGATCAGAGGGTCTTGGGGCACAATCTTTAAAAAGGGCTTTGTCAGAATATCTGCAGGAGTGGAGAATGCAGGGCGTTGAAACTAATCGTCAGATACTTATTAGGCTGAGGACAAATATCCTCTGAAATCTGATCCCAGAGCCTATTTAAATGTGAAAACACAAAACCCATAATATTACTCACCTAGGACAGACACTGTAGTAGCCATTGAGATCACAGAGTTGGTTGCCATCTGCTCATTCCAGGTTGCTCTGCACCGATAGGACCCCTGGTGCCTCAGGGTAAGGTTGGTAACACGCAGCTTTGGGCCTGACTGCCTCTGAATCTCCACCCCGTTGTGGTAAAGTATGACCTCTGTCAGTCTAGGGTTGTCACGAACATTGCAAGACAGTGTCATTGTCTCTCCAACCAACATTGGCAGGGAAGGCGCCTGCAGGATGGCCCAACCACCTGGGCAAAGAGCATTACCGATCATTTAGTTAACTGGATGTCATGGTCTTTCTCTGGCTTTTTGATACCTTTTGCAGCTGGAGTAACTTAGACTTGCGGCAGTTTGTTTCTGTTCATTTTACTATTGTCATACATACAGCATCAGTCAAAAGTTTAGACACAGTTACTCATTCAAGTGAATGGCCAAGTCAGTCCAAATATTTGACTGGTACTGAACATAGTTAGCAAAAACAGAAGGGTCCTCTTACCATCTACCTTTATTTCTACTGGCAGGCTTTGAGGGGTGCGTAGTTGTTCAATCCATGTTTTTCTTATCCCCTGGCAGTAGTACTTCCCACTCTGCTGTGGCATAGCCTTCCATATGACCAAATCCTTAGATTCCTGGATAAATTTACCGGCCCTGAACCACTGGTACATCCAGTCTGACAAATCTCCATGAATATTGCATGTGAGACGGATGTTCTCCCCTGAGAAGATCCAGGGTTCCCCCTCGACTAGCTCAGCCACAGCTGTCTGCGGATCTTGGGTGGGGGGAACTGTGAAAATGTGTTAATAGATAAGTCTGTCCTTTTCAGTAGACTAATACTAGATAATATATCAGCATAAGCTTACTTGTTTGCCTAACATTAGAAAACACAATGTTTAGCACTGTTTACCTTATTAAAATAGACAATTAACATATCAAAAGTTTATCACAATCATGACTCAAGACTGGTTTGCAGAAAAGTATTTGAGTTTCAGGGTGCAATAATGATGTCATTACATACCCAGAGTCAAAACCCATTGAGGGAGTGTTGAAACCACTGAAACAATAACATGCCATCAGTCATTTAAAACTGCTGAATAAATCTATTATATTATATACACATTAATAATGGTCCGTAATATTTTTAAGTGGAATGAAAGGAACTCACCAAGAAGACTTAAAAACAACTTCATGTTGAGGGTTCCATTTATCCTTCTGAAAGGGAAAACAGTCTTTATATATTGACAGGGGAAATGAAAATGTGTTTAGATTGCAAAAAATACCAACCCCCATTTCTGTGAAATAAATATTTGATTTCCTTCATTGCATAATGTTCTTTGTATAATCTTTAAGAAACTTCCGGTGGAGGGTTCCTTTTTTAAGTATAAGGGGATTACCACAGCCCTGGGAGGCTACAGCAAGCATTTGCGAAATGTTCCCAGAAAGCTAGAGCACATTTTCAACCCACTCCTGTGGACCCCCAGCCATTCCGTCTATTAGATGTATCCCAGAGCTAGCACATCTGAATCAACTTTTTAACTAATAACAAGCCCTTACCTGTTACCTGAATCAGGTGAGCTATTTCAGGGGAAAAAATAAACTGTGAGATGGCTGGGGGGTCCCCAGGAGAGGGTTGAAGACCTATGAGCTAGAGATTTACAGATAAAGATGCAGCAGTTCATTGGCAGAAGATCACCCTTTAACCCAAACAGGTCAAGTTCTACTAACTGATGCTGAGGCCCATAGAAACAGTCAGCTCTTTAACAGTACATTTGGGAAATCAATGTAATAATCATCAATTACTAATTGATGATGTAATAATCAATGTAATAATCAAGATTACTATCCAGTTACAAAAATTGTATTTTCAGTTCATTGATCATTTCCTAAACATTTTTGTTTCAATATTTCATCATTTGTCAAGTTTGTCAACTTTTTAAATTGAATTGCCAATGCATTCTTCTAAGAAGATAAAATATTTTTTATTTCATAATCCATCATCAATAAATTGGACTGTCCAGCAAGTAACTAATTTTACTCTGATCAATATACTATAAATATTGCAAACAGTTTTGCTTGCTTTTGTTTTATTTCTACTTTTATAATCATATTACAGTGTGACAGTGATGACAAGTTGATGACTTTTTTTTATTCATCAAGACAACAAACACATGGACAATATAAAACAACACTGTCTCAATAAGTTACATTTCAAATACAAACAGTATGACTTTTTCAACATTCGAAAACAAACTTACAGGGTTGTACAGATTATATTTCCTATTTCCTATTTTTCCATTTTATAATGCGTTATAAAAAAAAAACATGATCATTGATGTGTGTTGTCCAATTGTAACTAATTCAGCTAGTGTTTATATAGGATCAACTGGATTTTTGGCACCCAGGGTTTGGAACTTCTATACTGAGGTGATATTTACAAATGCAATAAAAGTAAACATGATGATTATTATTTGTTAAATAGAAAATATATAGGTAGCAATAAATGTGACTTTTTTTGTTGCATTAAAAATAATATTCATCCAACAACGCTAATCGATCCACCCTGAATGGTTAAACTGACATGGAACATTGTAAAAAATGCAATACTCCGCTATAAAATAATATATTTACTAAAAATGCTATTCTTAGATATGGAAAAAACATTGTAAATATGGCAACTGAGAAACTGCAGTCTTTCTTTCCTTGACTAAGCAGCGGTTTTAAGTCAAACTCATATGAAGACAACCGTGAAAGGGATGTAATCATCTATGTTTTGAAGTGCTTTCTTATGTAAAAAAAAAAATGTAAGCATTGATATGTAAGAATTTACCCATTGGAATAAGCTACAGTACATCATTGTTAACTCTAAGAAGACTGTAGCAAGTCTGAATGAAAATACAAAAAATAAAGTTTCACAAAGACTTGTATGATTTAGAATCAAGACTAATGTAAATATTAACTGTATTGCATCTTGAAGAATTAAGTTCTGCACAAATGACAAATTAAATAACTGCTCTAAACTGATTGTATGACAAATGAGCTTTGGCAGGAATATGAAACTAAAGACTTACAGAACATATATTTATGGACACCTTTCATAGAAATTTGAAATTATATAGGATAATTCTATATAAATAAGAGCACAAGCGCATATAGCCGTGCAAACACGGTACATTAAAGTTTCCCCTATATCAATGGTTCTCAAACCTCTCCAGGGGAAACTGACATCTTACAGTTATGTTGAAGCCTTGAACTAGCACACCTGAATTAAGTAGTCAAGGGCTTGATAATTATTTGACAAGCTGATTCAGGTGTGCTAGCTCTGGAATACATGTAATACATGGAAAGGATGTGGGTTCCCAGGAAGAGGTTTGAGAGATATCGTCTATTCATTTAGCAGCAGGGGCTTCTGTCCAACCCATGTGAATGTTTAGAATTGCAAGAATTTAGCTTAAGCACAGCTAAATTTGTCTCTGCAGCCCAATACTGTGCCTCTAAGACTGTACCATTCCCCACTCTGCCCACAGTGCTGAAAACGACCCTAGGGGAAACACTATACTAATACGCAATCCCAACTGCTCCCTCTCACTCGAGTTTTGGTCCAACTCTAAAAAGTAATGGGGGGGGGTTAGGCAACAAGGGAGATTAAGGAGGCTGTCCCAATAGTATTAAAAAGTTTCCTTCTTTCCTCCATGACCATTAATAATATTGGTCTTAACTGGTTTCCTAACCAAAGACAGACTGACAAAGGACGCTATTTAAGATTACTGGGATACAAGTGACTGCATCCATTTTAAGTGTGCATACAATAGGGAGAGATTCTTGGCTCCATTACAGGGAACCTATATGTTCATAAGAACCCCTTTCAAGGATGGAGAGAAAGACTAACTAGTCCAGAGGGTGAGTGTTAGGGGTGGGGTGTTGGAGTCATCCAGCAAACAACTGGGGCTGGAGAGGAGGCGGCAGAAGGTCATTCTCCACATTGTCAGCATCTATAGCAGAGGAGGCAGCGGTGGAGGAGGCAGCGGTGGAGGAGGCAGCTGGCTGCGTCTCCAGGGGGAACCTTTCTAACACACCCTGCACCTTGTGCTGCACCCCGTCCCTCCAGTCAATGAGGTCACTCTCCAGGCGTCGAGCCCCCTGCATGAGGCGTTCCTGCCTCACCCCCAGTCCCGTCAGCAGGTCCAGATGCTCGTTTATCTGGCTGAGGGCACCACTTTCTGCGGGGGAGGGGGCAGTTTGGCACCGCTGGGGGGACACCTGGCCTGACATGTAGAGCTCAAATTCTTCAGTGGTCAGGTTCAGAGACTGGCCATCCAGCTTCTCTATGAAGGCCACTGCACAACACTGCAGAGGGACAGAGAGGTTAGGGAGTTCCAAATTATATAGATCATTTTAAAGGAGCGGGCAGTCTAACTCCTTTGTATAAAATGTTTTAATGGGCACAGCCTCAGAAGGATGGGGACGATAAGGGGAGATGAAGTCAAAGTGCAGTAGGCTGGATACCAACCCACACAGACTCATATGTGCCCGCCAAGATCAGTGGCTTAGACCACAAAAATGATAATCTTAATGCGTATATCAGTTTGTTTGGAACACACACGCGCGCACACACCACACACAAACCTCACCAGGTTGGTGAAGTAGTACCCATCCTCTCCGCTCATGAGGCGGCTGGGGTTGCAGAAGCGGGTGATGTACTGGATGTTGGACTGCAGGCGTGGAGGGTTGGCCTTCAGGACAATGTAGATCAGGGTGGGCAGGAAGTCATCCGCAGACGCTGCCTCCTTCTTAGTGGTCTTGATGGCATTAAAGATGTGTTTACTGCAGCGCGTGATGCAGGTCAGCTTGTCCCTGGGGACACGCTTCGAGTCCATCTCTATCACATCTACAGGGAGCACAGGGTGGAGGAGGGGGATTGAGCTAAAGCCATGTTATACACCCCATGTCTGTATAAACATGTAAGGAATGCAGGTGGAGTCTGACCTGTGATGGCTTTGACCACATTATCAGACACCTCAGGAATCTCCTCATCTACTGGGACACACAGCATCTCTATGGTGACCCAGTGCAAGGCTCTGCGACAAACACACACACACACACATACATTTTAGTCAACAGCAGGAAGGGGCTCAGGAATACAGCAGCGTCAGTGCTTGAAGTCAGTGCCTTCTCTGTTCCAACAACTTTACCTGATTCTCTTCTGAACAGCCAGGTCTTTCTTCTCGTCGTCTGTGGTCTCCGGACAGAAGACCTCCTCGTAGAGTCGCGTCATCATGTAGCGCTCCACCTCATCCATCACACTCTCCACGCGCTCTGGAGACCCTGGGGTCAACGTGAAAACAAATGGGAAATGGTAGTTCTTCAAAGCTTAGCCGTTAAGAGCTTGCTGAAAGCGTCAGAGAGTTCCTTCCTCTCTATTGTCAGCAATAACTTCACCATGATCAAGCCCCCACTTTAAGAGATCTTCAATGTCATAGTGAAAAAGGTAGCGGGGTACTGTACCTTTGAAGTGTGAATGCAAGCGGTCCGATAGATTCTGGTAGAAGTCCTGTACGTACTCAGATTGCTCCTCAGCAGCCAGGTCCTGTAGAACAGGGTGACTGTTAGCTTTATAGTTCTGATGGACATTTTAATTAATTTCAAGTTTGCTTAGTTAATGCTCTTGAGTAACCTGAGTGCGTGTTATTGTCATCATCCAGTTCTATAATGAGGAAGTAAAAATGGTCCAAAAGAAAGTTGACGGAAAATGAAAAGAGGAAACACCCTTGACACAAGGCTCTCTACATTCTGAAGGCACCAGAGGGATTGTTGGTTAGTGCTCACCCTCTTGTAGGCCATGCTCTCTGTAAAGGCCCGGCACTGTTTGAAGATCTCTCTGCCAGGTTTCAGGGTCTTCAGAAAGTCGATGAACTCTCGTGTAGTGCGGTCTGTCTCTACAGGCTGGCGGCTTGCTGAGGGGCTGGGGGATGACTGGCCCTCGCCAGGGACAGAGTCTGGGAGGAGTTACATATCACTGATTGTAAATGTTATAGTCCTGAATGGTTGTATATGGTCCATAAAAGGATCAAAGCATTTCTGTCTAAACTCAAAAGTGATATGGTTCTTATAAGATAAAATCTTCTATGTGATTTACTCATTGCTAATGTTTATTCTCAAAATAGTTGCCATAGCGAAAGTTTGAAAAGTTGCATTTGAGCTTGCACCTTCTGCATGTTTTATATTAAATGATAGATAATAGTTGTCAGTCAGTACTTTTTGAAGAAACCCATTACTTTTCATAGAAAGGCAAGCTGTTGAAAGACAGCACAACCTGTGTTTGATTTCTGCGTCTAGTACAGCTTGTGGGGAGTGTATACCTCCCCGAGTTATGGATGTAACTTGAAAACTGACATATTTTTTTATATTTTAATTTTCCATTAATACATAGCACAAAAAAGCTATATATTAACAATTCTGGCCATGATAACCAACTCTTTTAGCACTGTAGTTCAAGACAGCTATGTTGAGAAAGTGGACAATTGCACTTCTACAAGTTACCAATATCATATTAAAACAATGACAATTTCATTAAACAAATTAGTCTGATGAATGTATTCATACTTTCCATCTCCAAAACAAAATAGTCCAGTCACAAATCTAGCATTGCTGCTCAAATTAGCTGGTTATTCATTTTATTTTAGCCCTGAATTTAGCCCATAATCTGGATCATCAAGAAAGTAGATTCACATCATGGGCCACTGCAGTTCAATCCTACAGTAAATCTGCTGCATTTTTAGGGGTTTTACTTCTGCAAAACCATAAATAGTGTGATGAAACATGATTCTGCAAATATCCTCATCAATTTAACCATTATTTCACATTTGGGTTTAGATAAAAAAAACAAAGCAGTTTACTTCCGAAATGATGTAACCCCCCCCCGTCAACGTGGCTAGTGAAAGACACCATTAACTGTCAATGACAAAACCTACCCGCATGTGATCCTACTTGTGACACCATTAAATAAGTGAGTTACATAGTGCTTAAAACAGTAAAACATATGTTTGAAAGTAACCTTAAAGCTGGAGTACGTACGTTTTTTGCATTAACATTTCGCTATTATATTAATCTGGATCGTGGATGAATTCCTACCATATCAGATGGCCCCAGGACCGCATCTGAAAAACCTCTGTATACAGTGTACTGCTCCTAAGGAAAACAGTGGTCGGCTCTCGCAGTGGCGGGAAAGTTATCCTGCGCACAGGAAATTATGCGTTTGACGTATCAAACAAAGAGCTGAGGCTGGACAAAATAAGGAAGTGGCTACACATTTCGTGGATCAAGCAATGAGAGACACTAGCCAATAAAAAAATCAAAATAAAACATGGAACGGTACCTAAGAAAATACAGTTTGGATCAAAAGAAAGCACATCTGGCAAACGAGAGGCAGATAGACACCATTCGGAGTGAACATTGGTGCAGCTGCCTATCCACGATGAATAAACTTTGACGCTGATGTGGCAATTCTTCTGTTAAATAAGTATGTAAAGTTAGCTAAAACACTAGCTACCTAGCTAACCTCACACTGTTGTTAGTAATGGCCGTATTGGTGTTAATGTGGCTAGCTATATAGAGCAGACATGGCTATAGTTACTGACTATCCAGCAGACATTGTTCAATTGACATGTTTTGCTCCTACTACCAGCTTCTAATAATGTCAGCTTGCCAGCAAGGACAATGTTAGCTGCCTAGAACAACCTCATACTGTTGTTAGTAATTGGCTATAACTAACTACCAGGCAAACACGATTGGCCAATTTTGTTAACTAGCTAACTTTCTGTGCATAAAGAGGTGAGCTGCCGTCTGTTCATGCTGTTTGCTTTGTTTACTAGCCCAGCTAGTAGTACTGTAATCGGAAAACATTACCAGGGCGAGTTTAGACTAGTAACAAGCTATTCTCACGTTTCCGTATATATGCTAGATTAGATATATTGTGGCAGCTTGCCGCCTGTAGCCGTCTGTTCATGCTGTTTGCTTTGCTTACTAGCCAGCTAATATTACTGTAATCGGAAAATATTACCAGGGCGAGTTTAGACTAGTAGCTGGCTATTCTCCCGTTTCCTATGTATGTCACATCACATTTCGTTTAATTAATTTTAGTATATAATTAAAATAATCGTTTGTCGACTCACGTGGTCGGATGAAGAATTTTTTCAGATGAGCTGAATAAAGTGCACAGATAACATGTGGGGCTTTAAGAGTGAACTAACGTCACACCAGTGACAGCCGAGATTTCTGGGAAAATGAGGCGGAAATACTTCCTGTTTTGAAAGTTACGTCCTTCAGCTTTAAAGGAGACATTCTGTAGGACTAGTTGTCTCATAAAAAATTTGATTTCAAATCCAAAATGTAGAGTCAAATTAAATCTGTGCACCAATGCCCAAACGCACCGATCAGCCATAATATTATGACCACTGACAGGGGAAGTGAATAACACTGATAATCTCGTTATCATGGCACCTGTCAGTGGGTGGGATATATTATGCAGCAAGTGAACATTCTGTCCTCAAAGTTGATGTGTTAGAAGCAGGAAAAACAGGCAAGTGTAAGGATCTGAGCGACTTTGACAAGGGCCAAATTGTGATGGCTAGACGACTGGGTCAGAGCATCTCCAATACAGCAGCCCTTGTGGGGTGTTCCCGGTCTGCAGTGGTCAGTACCTATCAAAAGTGGTCCAAGGAAGGAAAAGCCTTGAACCAGCGACATGGTCATGGGCGGCCAAGGCTCATTGATGCACCTGAGGAGCGAAGGCAGGCCCGTGTGGTCCGATCCAACAGACGAGCTACTGTAGCTCAAATTGCTGAAAAAGTTATTGCTGGTACTGACAGAAAGGTGTCAGAACACACAATGCATCACAGTTTGTTGCGTATGGGGCTGCATAGCCGCAAACCAGTCAGGGTGCCCATGCTGACCCCTGTTCACTGTCGAAAGCGCCTACAATGGTGAGCGTCAGAACTGGACCACGGAGCAATGGAAGATGGTGGCCTGGTCTGATGAATCACGTTTCCTTTAACATCACGTGAATGGCCCTGTGCGTGTGCGTCGCTTACCTGGAGAACACATGGCACCAGGATGCTCTATGGGAAGGAGGCAAGCCGGTGGAGGCAGTGTGATGCTTTGGGCAATGTTCTGCTGGGAAACGTTGGGTATGGTTTGAGGAACACAACAACGTGTTCAAGGTGTTGACTTGGCCTCCAAATTCCCCAGATCTCAATCCAATCGAGAATCTGTGGGGAAGTGCTTACAAACAAGTCCGATCCATGGAGGCTCCACCTCACAACTTACAGGACTTGAAGGATCTGCTGCTAACCTCTTGGTGCCAGATACCACAGCACACCTTCAGAGGTCTAGTGGAGTCCATGCCTCGACGGGTCTGGGCTGTTTTGGCGGCAAAATGGGGACCTACACAATATTAGGCAGGTGGTCATAATGTTATGGCTGATCGGTGTAAATATATAGGTGTGTACAATATTTATTAGGTGCTGTATATAAAAGAAAATCCTCTGGCTGGAAGGTAAAATAGTTTTAAAAAAGAAACTAAGGATGGGCCTTCTATTTAATCCCTCCAGGGTTTACAGTGGTATCTGCAGGGGTGTGGATGTTTAGCCTAAGCCAGGGTTATTCAACCCTGGTCCTGGAAGGTTGTATCACTTCTGTTTTTTATCCTCTCCTACTCAGTGGCTGCTTTAGACATGGAGACCCCAGATGAGTTTAAATAATAGAGGCTCTAGCATGAAGTTAGTCTATTAACGGTTTGACAGTGTTGTGCCTCGATGATGACAATAAATAAACTAGGTGCCAAATGGAGTTATAATTTTAATGAAAAACAAAATCATCTTAAAAGTTAAGAAAAATTGTCACAGCCCTAGTCTACAGATGAAAAATGCTAGATTTTTAAGTTCCAGCATAGGGGAGTGGTTGTTTAAATCTGCTCAGCCTCATGAACTGGTAGAGGGGCAAAACTGAAAACATAGACCCTACCTTTTTTGGGCGTTGTCTTTGCTGAGGGAGTAAAAAACTTTGTCACTGTGTTGACTTTCCGTGACTTCTCCTTAGTTTTCCTCTCTTCAAACTTGCTGAAGGGTGCAATGGCATGCTGGGGCAGTGACCGAGGCTGGGCTGCCCCCTGATGGCTGCTAGCATAAGCTGCTTCCTCCTCCCTCTGTAACCTGGGACACAAACCATAATTTGATTAATACTAAAGACAGACAAGACAGTCTGCACCACTGGGGAAAACCAAACTATATAGGAGTTTGTGTTTGTTCCTCACAGGATGTTCCTCACAGGATGTTTTACAGCAACTGTTCTGCAATGCTACATAATCAGGTAGGTGTTATTCAGTGCTATTATCTGAGAGACTCACAAATAAAAACAAAAGTTATGCAATTAATTCTCCCTGAAAATCATTGCTTTATTCTGGTGGTTTTTCATTCTTAAAAGGTGATCTTGTAAAAAACTGATACATTGCCAGAATTGGTAGGTCAAAATAAGCACTGTGATTGGGACAAACGCACTCTACGCCATGTTAAAAAAGACCTGTGTACCACAGGTAAGCCAATCATAAAAATCATGGCAATTGTTCACCAACAATCACTGCACCATCAGCCTAGCCAGCGCAGTTCATGAATGTACCCCACTATAAATATCATCTAAGCCTTGTTTTGACATTCTGTAACTGTGGTACATAATTTCTCAATGTCTGGACTCCACAGAGAAAACTTTAAAAATTGTGAAAATTCTTCACAACTTCCAGCATGCAATTACACTGAACATTGAGACTGTATGCACTCCAAGTTACCGATTCAGACGGTGGCCAATAGGCTATTGTCCCCCTATAAACAAACAGTGGAGCAAATCGTATAGAATTTTCACCTAGAAAATGATTGAAATTATGTAGCCCACAGAAGCCTTTATCTGGTGTTCAATGCAAGCTTACTTTCAATTAAAAAAAATTACATTTTTTAAAAAAAAAACTATAAAATGCATTATAATTACCATACAGAGAATAAAATAATGTAAGCTAACCTGTTTTTTTGTGTTTATTTTACGTATTTACAGGATACAATCAAGGCTGTTTATAAAATACATCACTGCCTCTAAATTGGAACATAATTTGCAGTACTTTAGCAGTATAAAACGATGACAGTAATAGAAAAGCAAATGTTTTTTAATTAATTATCTATATTTGCTTCTGCCTGTAAACACAGTTTAGTGACTGACATGGCTGTATGACAAATGGCACATTTGCACATAGCCTTACTGTAGCTCTGATTGGCTGTGGCCCATACGTCTGTGTAGGGTTTAAGAATGACACATTTATATGATGTGCTCTTGGTCTGCCTATAACAAACACTTGCAAAAGAAGATAAATTCCTCCTTATTTATTCTTCAGGATGTTTATTATAGTGGCCGAATGCAATCCCAATTGTTGCACACACCATTCAACCAGAGAAGACATACAACAGATAACCATACAAACCTCTCAGCTAGTGCATGATCTTCCTGGATCTGTTTGTGACCAGCTCGTTGGTACTCCTCCCGCCAGCACTTGGAGCAGAGACCGTGCCAGGCCGCATTGCCATAGAAACCACACCCCTTCGTACACAGCAGCTCTGACTGGTCCACATGTATTCCACGACGTTCCGAGCGATGGGTCATTCCTTATGGCTGGCAGGGATACTGCTGGGTATATGAGTCGAATGATCTAGTGAGAATTGGGACTACATCCAACTTGATCGCTGTTATTTATGAAATACTATAAACAGGAATTAATGCATAATTCCTTGTGGGCAGACTCGTCACAGGCACTTTAATGGCTAAAATTTGTTAAGGCCCATGTAGAAGATTTGTCTATTTAAAATCTTCACTCAACACAGGTATGTGTTATGAGATGCAACTTCAGAGACAATTCTGAAAAGAGATATCTGGTTCAGAGACACCACCACCTTGATCATTGCCCTTTCATTTGTGATCCAGGCATTTAATCCATTCTGGTCTTGTTGCTGCCTCTTTGCTGACCTTTTAAATTCTCAAATCGGCCTGACATTCTTTTTTTGACACCCCCAACAGGCCTGATAACATTTACCAGGGAAACGTCAAGCTCTGGGGTACCCCCTCAGCAGGGCAGGATTTTAGCAGGATTGATGCATTAATCTGATTAATGCATCAATCTTAGCAGGACATCAAAGATGATGTCCTGCTAAGATTTACACCAGGCCAATGTTCAGGTTCCTAATAATCTAGGACATCGCAAATAGAAACGGCAAAAATCGAGCCGCTGTTCATTATTCTACTTGTTGGCCAGATGCAGGAGTTGTAGCTATAAACTTTCATCGTATTTCTTTCTGAACGTTTAATCCTGTTGAACGCGTACCATGGCCAATCTGTCTGACCTTGCAAAGTATAAACAAACCTATCATATCAAATTAAGAATTTTTCGACATTACCGCGACACTGTTAAAACAATGGGATTCTACCCATGGCCAACCCTCAAAGTGTACATTGGCCTTTTTGTTTGAAGCTACATATTTCGTCGTTAATTACGAGGTACAGTGATTGCAGGCAGTATTGGCTAGCTTGCTCGGTAAAAATGATAGCTGGCTAACACTAGTTAGGTACATTCTATTTTATATGGTTAGCAAAATATACTACATTAACTTAAGGAGTAAAGTAGCCATCTAGTTATTTTTTTATCGTTATGAAAATATAGCTAGTTTAGTTAGCTAGCCAACACGTTACTTAACGATGAACAATATAAACACGAAGGAAAAATGGCCTGACATTAACACCATACTGTAGGTGGACATTTTCTATGAAAATATTACAGTACTAGCTACACATTCAACCTCCAAATAACATTCACAATTTTTACACAGTTTACACACAAGCTAACACTTGCCAGCTGATTGGCTAGCCTATTAAACTCAGTTTAAACGTTTATAGCTTGACACTTCCGTGTATGTTTGACACTTCCGCAACGTTCCAACATTTAGCAGCGCGGTTTAATAATATCGTTAGCTGGCTAACAAAATTCTGCCACTCCTTACCTTAGTTTAAAAATATATAGATAAATGTGGTTTTCTTTGCACTCATTGGCATTATCTGCAAACCATCACTCTGACTGCGCCTAAGTATACTTTAAACTCAAGACGTAAGAAACTAGCCAAGATAGGAGTAAGCCACAACAGTGGATTTCTTGTATCTGGTTGTTTGCCTTCAAAATAAATGTATCCACATATATTCATGAAAATGGACACTACACATTTCGAGAAGAAAATGCAAAGCATTACATGGGCACGATCAACGTTGTCGTTTAAAAACAATTAAAAATAATTGTTTTAAAAAGTGCATTTTGTTGGTCTATTTTCAAATTGATGATTACTATTTTGTTAGAGGGGTGTAATCTACATTCCCTATGAATTCTGGAACTCATGAACAGACCAATACAGAAGTAGATTCTACATGTCAAGAACTTGAACAAATAAGCGCCCTAGCGTCTATTATCTGTACAGTCTCTAACTGACACTGTACAGTAAGTTCAATACTCATAATGGGCAAACTCCTTATTATGGCTAGCTATTCAAATACCTATCATAGGAGCTAGGAGGCTAACGTGTTTACCCTCTTCACATAACATTATCTATTCGAAATGTTTCGTATGTTTTATATAAATCTTTATTACTTTATATTAGAGACTTTTATTTTGAAGGTGAAGCAAGAAGAAGCTATGAATCCACCACTGTGGCTTGCTCCTATTGTCGCTAGCTTCTTATATGTAAACTCAGTAAGTAGAATATTTTTATTGTGACAAAACATTATGTTAATATTGCATGGAGTGGTGAGGTTCCCATTTCGGGCAGTTGTCTAAAGCTCTACAAAATCAGATACACATACCTCACAGTATCAAGGATATAAATACGGAGCCGATTAGTCTCAATAATAAACACAATAAAGTCGAAGATTTATTATTTTTGACATTGACCAGAAGAAAAGTGTACGTAAGAATTTAATTGAGCGGCTTGTCTCGGGTATCCTGTGCATACAAACATTAAAACCTGAATTATACTTGTGTTTGACTGCAATATTCTGTATTGAGTTCCCCCTTCCAGCACTGTCACCTGTTACGAAGAATTCAGTGACCATGCGAATTCAGTGTGCCTGTCGAAAGTGCGCATGCGCCGCTATCTAAAATTCCTTTCTGTCAGCGGGTACGTGTGATATCTCGTGCACTTGTGGCTTCTCGCTCCTGACACTGACTTCCATCCAAAAAGGGTTCCAGAAAGCATCTGGTTATTTAAATTTGTTTGCTCTGTAATATAAGGTTGTAGTATTTGCAAACAATGGACTACTTTTTTTACAACAGCCGCAAAAAGAAAATATATTCTGTTGGCTAACATACGTGTAAGTAGTATTGTTTCAATGACAAATGCCATGTTAGCATTAGCTAGCACAGCTAGTCAAAGCAACTGGTGAACGTGAGCCAGCTAATTCAATTTGTTTCACTGTTCTCTATATTTACAAGCTACTCGTACGGAACATTTTAAATATATTATCTGAGTTAATTGTATGTCAAACTGTTGCAATTGACCGCTTAAAAATGTATGTTGTTGGTGGTGTACGTTATGTTGGTGGTGTTTTTTGCAGAAGCAAGAATACTGTACCTTTGTAGCTCTGATGAAATGTATTTCAACACCTACATGATGTATTTCAACATTAACATTTCAGTAATGATGTACATTTTCAAGGTGTTGGTTGCAACAAGTCATCATTTTGGACTGTGAACATTAATTGTTTTATGCAGTATGCTTAGGATGTACGCCTCAAGGTGAAATACCAGTTTTTATACCTCTGTGCCGCAAATATGGATAAATTTAAATGTGTGTATATATATTTTTTTATACATTTCAGAATAAAAGATATGGAATTTACGTCTTTAAGCCTGTGATCCAGTTTAGACTAAATCTTCATCAGCTCCCATTGAGGATACACTGAATGAATGCAATGAATTAATATACATCTATCTTCTAAAATAAAGTGGTCACCATTGCAGTCAGTCAATGGAGGAATCCCCCCATTGTAAATCAACCTGGATTGTCCAAAAAACATCTCTCACCAGCATTAAATATGTTTTTTATTCAGGAGTATATTTTTATTCATTAAAGAGTGGGACACCATTTCCGCCAGTCAATCATTGTCCCCCTGTCAATCAAAATACATAGTACCTACATTTTCCCAAACTCTCACAGCTATTGATTCTCTACTTTACCAACACATTCAATGGGTTTAATTCAATCTGGAGTATATTTTCATTCATTAAAGAGGGGGACAACATTTCTGCTAGTCACTGGCGAAATCTGTGTCCCTTTGTCAATCAAAATACATAGTACCTACATTTTCCCAAACACCCACAGCTATTGATTCTCTACTTTACCAACACATTCAATGGGTTTAATTAACTCTATGACTCTATGGCTGTGGGTGTTTTGGAAAAATTTGTGAAGCATTTTTATTCATTATCCATGCTGCTGCAGTTCACGTGCACCAGACACAGCAGCCTAGACCACCGGGCTACCCTATGCCACAATTCAGATTTTTTTTTCATTTCATTTACAGTCACGTCAAAAGGTTGGACACACTGACTCATTCAATGGTATTTTGCTAGTTCTATAATTGTAGAATAATTGTGAAGACATCAAAACTATGAAACAACACATATGGAATAATATAGTAATTAAAAAGTGTGAAACAAATCAAAATAATTTATGTTTTAGATTCTTCAAAATAGTCACCCTTTGCCTTTTTGAGAGATTTGCACTCTTGGCGTTCTCTCAACCAGCTTCATGAGGTAGTCAAATTGAATGCCTTTCCAACAGTCTTGACGGAGTTCCTACAAATGCTGTGCACTTGTTGGCTGATTTTCCTGCAATCTGTGGTCCAACTTATACTTACCTATCTCACTAGGGTTTAGGATGGGTGATTTTAGAGGCCTGGTCATCTGATGCAGCCCTCCATCCCTCGCCTTCTTGGTCAAATAGGCTTTACATAGCCTGGAGGTGGGTTTTGGGTCTTTGTCCTATTGGAAAACAAATGGTAGGTACACTAAGAGCAAACCAGGTGGGATGGCGTTTGTCTGCAGAATGCTGTTGTAGCCATGCTGGTCATCAAGGCAGAGGGTGGCTACTGTGAAGAATCTACAGTACAATACAAAATGTATTTTGATATGTTAAACCCTTTTTAGGTTTTTACATGATTCCATATGTGTTAATTCATAGTTTTGATGTCCACAATGTGAAAAATAGCAAAACTAAAGAAATACCCTTGAATGAATATGTGTCCAAACGTGTGTCTGGTACTGTATATATGACCAATTCTCCCATATTACTGAATTACAAATGTTACATTGATATTTTGTGGAATGGAAATGGACATGTTGAACCCTGTATCTGTTATTTAAATAATTATTATCATTGTTGTTTCATTTTATTACATATTACCCATTACCAGACAATTCATTTTCTACCGCTACTCAGAAATAGTCCATGTTTAGTGAATGTTCTAATAGGAAATGACAAATGTATATACCTCTGATTTCCCTTTATCTTATTTTGTGTTCAATCATCTCATTTAGATGTAATGATAAATACCAAACTATTGCAATATATCTTTATATCTGTCAAATTATATATATCATTTAGATATATATCTTTATATCTCTGAGGACAATCTAATCACCCCCAATGAGTGTTTATTTTAACAAAATATCTGTCAAATTCTTCACTGAGTAGTTCTGAAAATAAAGTTTTTTTCAATAACATCTATGGACTCTGTGTTGTTTTCTGTCTGTCATTGTCCCTTTAATTGCTATTTTGTACTCCTATATTAGGATTCTGTAAAATTTTTTTAAATCTTCTGTTGAAACCAAACAGAAAGCTTTCAGAACCTGTACTCTTCATCTGGCTTCGCTGCTCAACTTTTCTTTTGGATGTTTCTTAAATCTGCTTCAGAGTAGTTTAGATAGGCCTATAGAATCAAATACAAATGAACTTCAGACTATTTTATTAGTGTACTATCTGAGGTGTCAGCCAATTTTTAATCATGTGTATGGAGTAAGAATGTCTAAAATCAGATAGGCTTGTAAAAACATACTACCTGTTAGTCTATACTTTACACTAAAATGAAAGGTTAATATGAAGGTGGCCTTCTCTGTCCTGATTGTTTATGAGATGTTATTTGTTTTGTAACTTATATTGTAGCTGTAATATTGAATGGGTGAGGATGAGAAGTAAACCATTTGTAAACCATTTGGTAATCTGTTGCAAATGTTACATTGATGTTCTCTCCTATTTTTTTTATTTAAAACACTGAAAAAACAAATGGGTGGCAGTAACACAGACATAACATGGGTTACATACCCACACAAAACACAGGACAAAATCTATCTACTTAGTGTTTATAAATGTCAAATGTCTGAATGTCTAAATGTGTGTAAAGGGAAAGGGTGGTGTGATTGGCCATCAATGACAGAAATAGGTGCTGCACAGGAACAGACGGACTAGTGATGACGGACACGAGAAGGAACCAATCACAGGGGTTGAACAGCAACATGGAACACCTGAATGTTGAATGATAGAGGGAAAAAGAAAAGACAAACAAAAACAAACACAGGAACACGTCTAGGAGATGTAACATAAGGTAATATTCTTGGGAAATACTGTATTTGTAAGAACAAAAATGGTGTTGCTTACATGTGTGTTCAACCCCTGTGCTGTAAATGCTCTCAGTTTACAAAAATGAAACAAATTTACCAAACAAGGCCAGAATGACCTTACCATTGGCCTTGTCCTGTGAACCATAACAAATGCTGTCACATTTTCAATTTAAAAACTCTACTGTATAAGGATCATTGGTCAGGCTGTGAATCTGAAGGAAAACAAATGCCAAACAGCATTCTGCTGGACTTAGAGATAAAGTAATACACATGCATAGACTAGGAAATAGGTACAACATAATATTGGCGTGTTTTGATATCCCAGTATGCACATTACACCTCCAAGGCATTGCAAAGTGCTCAGCGCTCAAACATGAGGGAAATTTGTGAAAGGATCCACAGAGAACCCAACAATTGCTTTGAAGGAGCTACAGAGTTCAATGGTTGGATGTACAGTAATGGTGCACCAGTCAACCACATCAAGAGCTTTGCATAACACTGGCCTGTACAGGAGGGCGGCAAAAAGGCCTTACTCAAAAAGTATCATCTAAAGCACATCTGAAGTTTGGAAATAAAACATAAGAGTAACCTATTGTGATAAGATGACCAAGATTTGCCACATCTCAAAGTGCCATGTGTAGTGCAAACCTAACACTTCCCATGTCTCAAGATGCACCATCCTTACAGTGAGGTATAGTGGTGGCAGCACGGGCTGGGCATCATTTTAAAATTTAAGGAAGAATGGATGGAACAAAATACAGGTAAACACTGCAAGAGAACATGCTTCAGTCTGCTAAAAATTGAAGCATGGGAGGAAATTCACCATTCAGCAGGACATTGATCCCAAGCACAAGGCCAAAGCAACACTGGAGTGGCTCAAGAACAATAGATAAATGTCCTACAGTGGCCCAGCCAAAGTCCTGATCTCAATCGCACTGAGAATCTATGGCGCTATTTAAAACCCGCAGCCCATAGGCGTCGTCCAAACAACCAAAACAACCTGGAGCAAATCGGCCAAGAAAAAGTATAATAAATCACTACAACCCTGTAAATGCAAAGCTCGTATTTACTCAGCCAAAAAAAATATGGGTTCAACCAAATATTCATTGTTGGGGGTTGAATACCTTTGCAACATACAGTTGTGCTCAAAAGTTTGCATACCCTTGGAGAATTGGTAATATATGTACCATTTGTACAGAAAACCAAAACACGTCTTTAATTTCTTATGGGATTCACAATCAACTGTAGGTCATAACAGAATGGCACAATCATAAAACAAAACATGGCAACAAAGAAAAAAATTAACTCACCCCTGTTCAAATGTCTTCATACCCTTAGTTCTTAATACTGTGTATTGCCCCCTTTAGCATCAATGACAGCATGCAGTCTTCTGTAATAGTTGTCTATAAGGCCCCGAATTCTTACAAGTGGTATAGCTGCCACTTCGTTTTGGGAAACTGTCTCCAGGTCATGCAAAGTCTTTGGTCATCTTGCATGAACCGCACGCTTGAGATCTCCCCAGAGTGGCTCGATAATATTAAGAACAGGAGACTGTGATGGCCACTCTAGAACCTTCACATGTTTCTGCTTTAGCCACTGGAGGGTCAACTTGGCCTTGTGCTTAGGGTCATTGTCGTGCTGGACTGTTCAAGTGCGTCCCATGCGCAGCTTTCGTGCAGAAGAATACAAATTGTCTGACAATATTTTCTGATAACATGCTGCATTCATCTTGCCATCAATTTTCACAAGATTCCCCATGCTTTTATAGCTCACACACCCCCAAAACATCAGTGAGCCACCCCCATAATTCACAGTGGGGATGGTATTCTGTTCACTATAGGCCTTGTTGACCCCTCTCCAAATATAGCGCTTATGGTTGTGACCATAAAGCTCTATTTTGGTCTCGTCACTCCAAATTACAGTGTGCCAGAAGCTGTGAGGCATGTCAAGGTGTTGTCGGGCATATTGTAACTGGGCTTTTTTGTGGCATTGGCGCAGTAAAGGCTTCTTTCTGGCAACTCAACCATGCAGCTCATTTTTGTTCAAGTATCGTTGTGTTGTGGTCCTTGAAATAACCAGAGCAGCCTGTATTTCTCCTGAGGTTACCTGTGGGTTTTTCTTGGTATCCCGAACAATTCTTCTGGCAGTTTTGGCTGAAATCTTTCTTGGTCTACCTGACCTTGGCTTGGTATCAAGAGATCCCCAAATTTTCCACTTCTTAATAAGTGATTGAACAATACTGACTGGCAAGGCTTTGGATATCTTTTTATATCCTTTTCCATCTTTATAAAGTTCCATTACCTTGTTACGCAGGCCTTTTGACCGTTCTTTTCTGTTCCCCATGGCTCAGTATCTAGCCTGCTCAGCGCATCCACGTGAGAGCTAACAAACTCATTGACTATTTAGACACAGACACTAATTGCAATTTAAAAAGCCACAGGTGTGGGAAATTCACCATTATTTGCCATTTTCACCTGTGTGTGTCACCTTGTGTGTCTGTAACAAGGCCAAACATTCAAGGGTATGTACACTTTTGATCAGGGCCATTTGGGTGATTTCTGTTATCATTATGATTTAAAAAGGAGCCAAACAACTATGTGATAATAAACGGCTTCATGTGATCACTATCCTTAAATAAAAGACAGTTTCTTTTGCATGATCAGTCATATTTTCAAAATCAATGCAAAAATGTCACAATTTCTGCCAGGGTATGCAAACTTATGAGCACAACTATATTTCAGGTGTTTTTCTTAAAAATACTAACCAATATAAAACAAATGTCACCAATAATTGACAAACAAAATCACAGAAATATTTCCCATGTCAAAAGCCTCCTGTGAAATTGCCAGTTATTTCCATTAACCAATCATTTGTCTTTTTCTTTGGCACTAACTTAATCATTTATGACAAGCTGAGGTCCACCCACCATGGGAATTACTTGCTGTAAACTGTTGTTTTTATTCTTTTAAAGGATATAAAAGGTCAGTGATGTCACAGTAATTTAGGTGGAATAGGCAGTACGCCAATGTCTACACTACAGCAGTCTGGAGAAAGACATCAAGTGATCTAGACCAGTGCCTAGATCTATATTAACACTTAAATTATTTTTATTCAAATAGTATGAGAAAAGGAAGAGTACAAAATAGTATGAGAAAAGGAAGAGTACATAATACCAGTCACGGTACAATTTAAAAAAAATTATGAACACAATTTACATCCATAATACTAACTGGATACAGTGACAGTGAAACTTAAGGTATTTGTATTTTATTTTAACGATGGTTTTATATTTGTCCATAGTTTTTGCAAACATAGTGCTTATTGTGGTTATATGTATGGAGAGAAGCCTTCACAAACCCATGTATCTATTCCTGTGCAGTTTGCTTGTAAATGAGTTGTATGGTAGCACTGCCTTGTTTCCTGCTAAATGCTTTTTATTCAAACAGTTAGAACGTAAGACAGGCGAGTGCAAGACAAAGTGAGAAAGAGAGACACAGTGGGCAGTATCTAATTAACCAATGGTTGCTATGTTTGGTTAAAGCATCTTGGTGAATTCATACAGTTCTGTGAATGTTTGTGTAAGAGCATAAAACTGGTAAGCTGAGTCAAACTAAAATAATAATTCAAAATATATACATTTTTTAACTATACTAGGAAATAATTGTTTGTTGTATGTTCTACACATTTTCCAGCCACCAGTTTTCCAGCCACCTGAGTCTTGATAATCAGCCGGAAGTCTTAGAAAAAGAGAATCATGAGATAGTGATTTAATGTTTTATCTGATAAACATTTTTATCATTGTTCTGTGAACCAAATATCCACAATCTCTTCAAGGTACAATTTAAAACAATTATGAACTCAACACAATTCACATCCTTTATACTAACTGGATACAGTGATAGTGGAAACTTAAGGTACTAGTGTTTTCTTTTAATGATGGTTTTATATTTGTCCATAGTTTTTGCAAACACAGAGCTTATTGTGGTTATATGTACGGAGAGAAGCCTTCACAAACCCATGTATCTATTCCTGTGCAGTTTGTTTGTAAATTAGTTGTATGGTAGCATTGCATTGTTTCCTGCTTTCATGACTAATTTGGTTTCAGATGTTCATGCAGTTTCCATTACTTACTGTTACCTACAGATCTTTTGTTTGTATTCATATGGTACTATTGAATTCAGCAATTTAGCAGTCATGTCTTATGACAGGTACCTTGCTATATGTTATCCACTTCAGTATAACATAATTATGACACCAACTAGGGTGTGGATTTTAATTTGTGTTGTATGGTTTTGTGCTTTTTTAAAATTCACCCTAACATTATGTTTAACTAGTCGTTTGCAATTATGTGGGAACGTGATAGAAAAAGTGTATTGTGACAACTACCTGGTAGTGAAACTTGCCTGTTCAACTTCCGACATAACTCTGAATAACATCTATGGAATCTGTGGTATTGTTTTGACAGTTGCTCTCCCTTTAGTTATTATTTTGTGCTCTTATATTAAGATCCTGAATATTTGTTTGAGATCTTCTATTGAGACAAAACAGAAAGCTTTTAACACCTGCACTCCTCACCTGGCCTCCCTGTTGAATTTTTCTTTTGGCTGTTTCTTAAATCTGCTCCAGAGTAGATTTGATAGGCCTATGAAAAATGTTCCAACTGTAGTTCAGACAATTTTGTCTGCATACTATCTGATGTGCCAGCCACTTTTTAATCCTATTGTTTATGGAGTAAAGATGTCTAAAATCAGACAGGCTTGTAAAAACATATTACCTGTTAGTCTACCACCTAAAACTTAAGATAAACATGTAATCTTTTTTATCCTTATTGTTTAATTTGTGTACACATAAATTCATGTGTATGTATATACTAGCTGTTATAATGAATTGGGGTCAGAATGAAATGTAAAGCATTTGCTAATTTTTGAAATATTGTAATTTATCTTTAAGACACATGTAGGATCCAATAAAATACTTATAAATAAAAAAACTTTCATCAAAGCCATACATGGTGTTATGGTTCCCATCATGGAGTGCAAAGGTATTAGAAGTATAAGGGACAGGCAACACTGGTAACAGAAAACAGGCCAAAGTCGATAACAGGTAATCAGAGTCAGATTACAATACAGGCATACAGGGAATAGGCTGACGGTGTAGTCCGGGAAGAGGAGGCAAGAGGTCGATGTCAGGAAATCACATAGGCAAAAGTACAGGCAGGAAATAGGCAAAAACATAGTCAGTGAGGATGGACAAAACAACTGGATACATGAAAAGGCTATACAATAGGATAAACTGATCTCAGACTAGAATGTTGCAAAAATACAAACGATAACTCACAAGGATAAGGTGCAATGAACTGAATTGAATAGTGTTTGCTGATGACATACAGGTGTGTGAATAGGTCATCATAATTCTGGTGACTGGGATCTGGAGCGTGAGCTGCGTTCAGGGGATCCATGACGTGTTGAGCTGAGTATGAGCTGGAGAGTGAGCTGTGTTCAGGAGATTGGTGACGTGTTTGAGGGCGTGAGCTGGGGACAGATGTTGCAGTAGAAGGAATTCTTGTTGTAATCTTCAGTTCTCCTAAATCTTTTGATAGGTGTTTTGATGAAATCGGGCCATGAATAGAGGTGGATAAGAATAGGATATGTAAAATTAAAGTAATGTCATGGAAGAAAATGTATAACCGCAACCAGGCATTATTGAAAATATTAATGTGTAGAGGTCTACACTGCGTGCACAATTATTAGGCAAATCGTATTCCTCAAGATTTATTTTATTGTTGAACAAACACAATGCTCTCGGTCAACACAAAATATCATTGAACCTCAAACCTGAATGTTTAACAAAGGAGAAATTTGTTTTGATCTTTCTCAGGGGAATACATAAGTGTGCACAATTATTAGGCAACAATTAGTTTGCACAATTATTAGGCAACTAAATTACAAAAATAATTTCTCCAACTCACTTGTTTATTTTTTTTGAGTAAGTGCAACAAATAAGTAACACAAAATGAAAATTAAATCTGGCCTTTCAAAAATATTCAGTGACCGATATATCCACCCTTCTTTTCAATAACGGCCATGAGCCGTCCATCCATGCAGTCTGTCAGTTTCTTGATCTGTTCACGATCAACTTTCACTGAAGCAGCAACCACAGCCTCCCAAATGCTGTTCAAAGGGGTGTATTGTCTTCCCTGACTGTAAATGTCACGTTTGAGAAGGGTCCACAAGTTCTCAATAGGATTTAAGTCAGGTAAGGAAGGGGGCCAGGTCATTATTCGGGCATCTTTGAGGCCCTTGCTTGCTAGCCAAGCAGAGGAGTACTTGGATGCATGTGATGGAGTATTGTCCTACATAAAGAACATGGCCTTCTTGAATGCTGAGGACTTCTTCCTGTACCACTGCTTGAAGAAAGAAAACTTTTATTCAGTGGTGGTCTTTTTTCAGCCTTCTTGACCTTGGCCATGTCTTTGAGCACTTGAAACCTTGTACTTCTGGACACTCCAGGTAGGTTGCAGTTCTGCAATATGGTGGCACTGGAGGATAATGGATTCCTGGTAGCTTCACGTTTAATTACTCTCAAGTCTTTTGCA
>JACXGI010010404.1:0-27725 GCA_016801175.1 Esox masquinongy
GCCCCAACTAAGTATTGAGTGCTGTACATGCTCATACTTTTCATGTTCATACTTTTCAGTTGGCCAACATTTCTAAAAATCCTTTTTTTGTATTGGTCTTAAGTAATATTCTAATTTTCTGAGATACTGAATTTGGGGTTTTCATTAGTTGTCAGTTATAATCATCAAAATTAAAAGGAATAAACACTTGAAATATATCCGTCTGTGTGGAATGAATGTATACATTATACAGGTTTCACTTTTTTAATGGAATTACTGAAATAAATCAAGTTTTTGATGATATTCTAATTTTATGACCAGCACCTGTACTAAGCAGCCTGCATGCAGAGTTCTCAGTCGTAGGCTCATCATTACTACTTTTGGTGTCTGCAAATGTTAATTTAAATCCACGCTCTGTAAACTATATTTGCCATCTTGTCCTGCAGAAAGCTAATGAGGTGTCTTTTGACTATTTCTGCAGCCCAGAAATCTTGGATTTATGCACAATAATATCTGGAGTCTCCTCCTTAAGTTTGATGAGTTAACAGCACTAACACTCAAGTCTAGACCTGAGTTTTTTTTCCATATCAGAATCCTGGCTTAGGAGATCTGCTACCAACTCAGAGGTCTCCATTTCTAGCTATAATACATTATATTCCGTCTGTATAGTTCTGTCAGGGGTGGTGGGGTAGACATCTATTATAAGCAGAATCTGACATTGTCAATCTATTTTATTCTATCTAGATCATTGCCAAAACAGTAAGAGCTTTTCCTTGTAAAAACAAATTCTCTAGGAATAACAATTTTACTGTGGCTGCTTGCTACAGACCGTCATCGGCTCCTAATTATCCCCTGACCACCGTCAATGCAATTGCCCTTCACTTGTCCATAGTTTTTGTTAATTGGCAACTAAAACTGGTACATGCTCAATACCCCTTCTCCTGTCCAGCTACAGCTAGATGCCTTCAATCTCTCACAAATTATATATGAACCCACCATATATAACCATTTATAGATATAAGTCAATGAAAAAGACAACTCGCATTGATATTATGTTAACTAACATGGCTGCCAAGCACCTCTGCAGTTTTCTGTGAAGACCTTAGTGATAATTGTATCATTGCCTGTGTTCGCAACAGTACCTCTATCAAATGGCCTCCACTCATTATTGTCAAAAGTTTCCTTGAACATTGATGAATGAATGGAAACAACCCTACCATCTGTAGACTGACAGAATCAGCCTTATCTCCTCTGTTGAGGACGGCTGGTCCTATTTTGAAAATACTTTCCTCAGTGTTCCTAATTAACATGCCTTAAACTATTCATCACAGCTTAACACAACACCATCTACTTTGTCACCAGTGCCCCTACAACACTCATTGTGATATTCACACTCCGGTTAAATCGCCCTCGCCCGACATGTGACGCCAGATTCGCTGGTAGCAGTTTAAGTCCCTTTTAGGAAAATCATCACTTTACCTCACACTGGTCATCCCTGAATGTAACACATCCTTTGGCTGTCATTCTTTTCGTCTCTGCTGCCAATAGCTGGAACAAATTGCAAAAGACTCTCAAATTTGGCACTTTCATCACTCCTTAATCCTTAAATAACATGATCTCATCATTGCACCAGCTAAGCACCTTATCCATCTGCACATATGCATCATCTCAAGTAGTAAGCACCGATGCACATTATTCATCTGTATATAATGTATGTATTGCTTGCTTGTTCCAAATATTCTCCATAATATTTTTTTTTGTTTTTCATGTGTAACTGAGTGTTGCCTTACGGTAGTTCAGCCAGGTATTCACTCTCAATCAGCTTACCTGGTTTAATAAATGTGAAATAAAAAGTAACAAAAATACTGGAACCATGTAGGAAATAGTTGTTTTCCACAGGGGGTCTAGTACAAAATATTTATACACTCACTACTGTGAGTTGTAAATCACTAATAAATTACTTTAATGTATATATGATTTTTCTCCACTTAAGTATTTCTAAGTTTAGTACAGGGGTTCCCAAACTTTTTTAGCCGAGGACCCCATTTCAATATCTAAAAATTCTTGCGACCCCAACCATGTGAAGAAAAATTATATAATCATTCATATTTTTTTTTTTATTTGAGGCAATGAGAGTCAATTGTAAAACATTCTCCCTCGATCCCATTTTCATATCAGGTGACCCCACATGGGGTCTCGACCCCTAATTTGGGAACCTCTGGTTTAGTAGGATATTTCTAGCTTTAGAACAGTTTTCTGACCTTCACAGACAATAGAAAATATATTAGATAATGGAGGTACGTTATAAGGCTTGCTTGACTGCAATGATTGCACTGTCAATCAAATGCATGACTTAACTGTTATATGCCCTTCTAAGTGGGTGTGTCTTACTTTTTAACAGGGTTGGGTAGGTTACTTTTTAAATGTAATCTGTTACAGTTACAAGTTACCTGTTCACATTTGTAATCAGTAACGTAACTTTTTGATTACTCAAACTTAGTAACATAATCTGATTACTTTGAATTACTTTCCGATTACTTTCATATTAAGAGGCATTAGAAAACAAATAGAAATAGCCTATAACCAGTTGAACATTTTTTGCGGGATAAATCAATGTTAAGTGTTTACATAGCTGGACAAAAACGGAATTTGCATTTACCTTATGGGTTATGTACATTGGCTTTGGAAAGGGAATCTAAACCATTGATTTCTACTTCAGTATGATTGGGCTACATCTCTATATTACATCCTAAAGGTCTGTCAGATATTCAGTCATTCCAATTAATCCCATAACCCTCGATCTTCCAGAATCTCACTTTTTATCTGAACATAACCCAAAATCTAAGAATGTGTTAGTCCATTCTGTTATTTGTGTTTTATTCATGTTTTTAATTGCTTCAAAACATTGTAGAAAAATAAATGGCAATTTCTTGAAAAGGGTATTGACGTTATTGTATATAAAAATCAAGATATCCGTAGCTTTTCACGCGTACACTAAAAGATGTTTTGCTCCACATCCACCAACATAGTCAAAATGTTGCAGAAACCCTAGGAACGCAAATGCATGTTTGCAATCATGAAGACCCGCACACAAATACGTTTTACCCGCGCGAACGTAACCTGCAATTACTAGGGCCACCAGCAATGGATATTCAAAACGCAAATTAAGATGGCAGGTGGCCTAGTAACCAGAAGTTAACTTGATCAAATCCCCAGGCTGGCAAGCTAAAAAGACAATAAATATACAAGGCAGTTGACTAATTGCTCCCCAGGCGCTTATTGTGGCAGCCCCTACACCTCCCAAATTGAAACACTGAGGCATTGATTTTGGTGGAACCATGGACACCAATTTCATGTTAACTGGTTTGGCTAGGCAGAGGTAATTATTGACTTATAATTATTGGTAATTCAACAACTGATAGCACAGCTCTGTCTCTTATCTTCATCCCTAAGGCAGACCATGTTATTACAAATCAATATGAATCAATATCGCAAGACACCTTACATCTTCTGTTTACCATAGACAAGTGCTCTTCCCCCTCAATAACCCTTCGGTAAATGAGGTCAACACCTGAACCTTTCCTGGAAATTGATTAAATTATAGGCATATATTTCAAATTACACCCAGCCACCACGATTTAACAAATGATCCAATATGACTGAGCAGTGCTCCCTAGACAATTAAGCTTGAAGTACCATAAGTATTATTCTCCCCTGCTCGGGGTATGAAGGGTTATGCCTTGTCTGCGAAAGGTGAAGATCTATTGGCAATTTTGAATAGACCACATCAACTGCAAAGCCTCCTCCCACCCTCTTCTCCTCCCCCTCTTTCACTCATTGAGAGGTGCGCATTGCTGAGGAATGGGGCCTCTGTGGTTTGATAAGTGTTTGTCTGGCCTTGAAAGAGGCAGAATTTCAGAAAACCACAAGCTAGTAGCGACCGCATGTTAGATTGATAGTTGTATATGCTTTGCTGAGTGATGAAATCCTCTGTGGTTTTCTGTCTGAGCATTTGCCACCAACCTGCTTCTAAGAAAATTGTATGTTCCAGTCAAGGATTGGCATCATTTTGTTTTCCTCTGGCCTTCAGTTTGACGTACTGCAGAATATAATAAACACTATCATTTTGTATTTTGTTTTCTATCATGTTCTGTTTATCCCATTTGAAATATCTCCACGAGTGCAAAAAAGTTCAGGTGGGGTTTAGGTTAAGTGAGTGGTCTGTCTCCCTTCAAGTGCGCACAATGTTCAAGGACTATTTATATTTGGGACTGCTGGTAGACCCATTTACTGAATGGTACCTTAAGTGTTTGCCTGCATTTTTTCAGATTGAATAATTGTAGCTTATATTTTTCTCTGTGGCTCAGGAGTGACCACAACAAATAACTGTCTTCTGCATGGCTATTGATTTTTTTCCCCCTACATGCACAAAACTTGACTGTCTATCGATAGTCCCTAGTATCTCTTTTTGCAAACAGTGAACAACCTTATAAATAACAACAACAAAAAAACATTCTATTTGTAGAAGATAAGGCAGAGCAAATTCTGAAACATTTTCGGGAAGTTCCATGTCAGTGAATCATTTGTCATGTTATTGAAAGCATTTTAGTAATCTTTAGTCATAACAAAATGTTGGTCACATTGATGTGTGTTGAAGGGGCCAGAGGTTAAATACGGATGCCAGAGTGGTAAATTATATCTAACATATGGAGGAGCTTTTTAGTGGCAAACATAAAGATTCTATTGGCATAGTCAAGAATTGGCAGGATGGTCATTTTAACAAATCTATACTTAGCAGCATGTGTGAATGATGACTTATTTCAGAAACCAATTCTCGATTTAACTTCAGACTGAAGGTAGGCAATATTGGTATTGAATGAGAGTGGGTAGTCGAGCCAAATACCAAGGTATTTGTAGGTGTTGACATACTCCAACTCAGTCTCATCCAGGGCAGGGATGTTTGGGTGGCAAACAGGTTGTGGAATAAAAGTGCATACATCCATTATGGATAATAAAAGTGCATACATCCATTTATTTTTTCATTTTTAAAGAGTAAATAGTTTTTTAGTCATAGGCAAAAATCCTGGGGGGACACGACCCCCCCATCCTGGGGAAAACTATGATTTGTCCCCCCCAATATATCACTGTGAACATAACAATATAATTTCAATAATATTAATAATGCTCAGTGAAAGCAATTGTGCTCATTATAGACATTTAATAGCACGTTTTTAAGTTTCAAAAGATGCCAACCCCCCACCCTTTGCCTCACAATGGTTTGATCCACTGCTCCCCCAGCCCTCAGCAGTGGCACGTCGTGCAGGTCTGTGGTTGGTGGCCGACTTTCAGTAAGTAGATTTAAGAAAGGACATGTTTGACATTTCTTTATTTCTACCACTCAATACAATAAAACACTTTTATAACCGTCACAAGCCTTCATTTTCTCTGCATTGAATTACATTTCACACTTTGTTAGCTAGCAGTTAGCTGACGTTTGCTAGCTAGCTACAGTAACAGCTGTTTGATTTCGTGTCAATTAGATTAGATTAGATTCAACTTTTGTCATTGAACAAGTACAAGTACAGTACAATGAAATGCAGTTAGCATCTAACCAGAAGTGCAAATAGAAGAGGGCAGAAAATGTACAAGTTTTAAGTATATGTATATTACAAGTAGAATGTATAGATGTGCAATGAAGGCAAATGCAGTACAAATGGCAATACTAAATCTGCAATGAGAGAAGCTTGAGTCAATGAGAGAGGCTTGCAATGCAGTGTATGTAGTGTTCCTTAGCTGGCAAGGTGACAGTGTTCATGTCTACCGTCTGAAAGGTACTTAATGCATGTAGCTAACATCCAGTAAATTTGTTTTGTGTTGGTAGGGTTCACACACAATAGCTGAATTTGCAGAGCTACAGTAGGGAGCAAACTAAGAGTGCAAACTGAAACAGTATCACAGCACTACTATTGGTGTCCCCTTCAAGAATAGCTCTTGAGAATATGTAATATAATTGTCCCCTCCAAAAATTGATATCACATTTTCGCCCCTGATTTTAGTACGGTAGTAGATTTTAGTTTTGTGATAGTTTACTACAAGAAATGCTCACTCACATTTATGGCTGGAAATAATTGGCCACTGACACAAGCTTTGTAATATTTTGTCTGTTTACCAACATGTATTCAAGTTACAGTTAAATAATGAATATTACCTTAATGTGCAGTCTCTCAGCTTTAGTGTGAGGATATTCACATCCAAATTGTAGGAAGGGTTTAGGAATTACAGCTCTTTAATGTGTAGCCCCCTCTTTTTCAAGGGACCAAAAGTAATTGGACAATTGACTCAAAAGCTGTTTCATAGACAGGTGTGGGCTATTCCTTCGTTATTTTTTCATCAATTAAGCAGGTAAAAGATCTGGAGTTGATTCCAAGTGTGGCATTCGCATTTGGAAGCTGTTGCTGTGAACACACAACATGCGGTCAAAGGAGCTCTCAATGAAAGTGAAACAAGTCATCCTTAGGCTGCAAAGAAAATACATCAGAGAGATAGCAGGAACATTAGGTACGTCAGGAACGCACTGGTGAGCTCTGCAACACAAAAAGGCTTGGACGTCCACGGAAGACAACAGTGGTGGATGATCGTAGGATCCTTTCCATGGTAAAGAAATACCCCTTCACAACATCCAGCCAAGTGAAGAACACTCTCCAGGAGGTTGGCATATCATTATTCAAGTCTACCATAAAGCGAAGACTTCTCAAGAGCAAATACAGAGGGTTCACCAAAAGGTGCAAACCATTCATGAGCCTCAAGAATAGGAAGGCCAGATTAGATTTTGCCAAAAGTGGAATATTCTGCAATGGCCGAGTCAATCACCTGATCTCAACCTGATCGATTATGAATTTCACTGGCTGTAGACAAAACTTAAGGCAGAAAGACCCACGAACGAACAAACAACAACTGAAGACAGCTGCAGTAAAGACCTGGCAAAGCATCACAAAGGAGGAAACCCAGCGTTTGGTGATGTCCATGTGTTCCAGACATCAAGCAGTCATTGCATGCAAAGGATTCTCAACAAAGTATTAAAAATGAACATTTTATTTATTTTTGTGGTAATTTGTCCAGTGACATTTGAGCCCCTGAAATAAGGGGACTGTGTATGAAAATGGTTGCATACAGTATTTTTGTTCAACCCCTTGAATTAACACTGAAAGTCTGCACTTCAATTGCGTCTCGGTTGTTTCATTTCAAATCCATTGTGGTGGCGTACAGAGCCAAAATTATGAAAATTGTGTTAGTGTCTAAATATTTCTGGACTGAACTGTGTATAAAAAACCAAGTGAAAACATTTGGTTTACAGATGGTGCTGCAGGGTATAATACTGTCATCAGCATGCAAATTTATGTTAGAATTTTTTACAGTATTTCCAATGTCATTTGTACAGTATATGCTGCCACAGAGAAGCCTGGAGCATCTCCAAGGAGTCTCTAACCTAATATATTCCAATGGAATTCAGGATTATAATATGATTTAGTTCCGTGATTTCATAGTTCCAATTACTTTCTATTGTACATTTGGTCTGTGACCAATGTGCTCACTCTGTAAGATAGTGGGGTTCCTTGTACGACTGTTGTGTCCATGTTCAGATACTCTGTCACTGAAAGGTCAAAGTGGGCCAGTACAATTTGAGAATGAGCAGCAGTACAGTCACATTGGGAGCAGATGCCGACTGCAACAAAACATTTTTTGCAATGTGAAAAAACAACAGCAAATACCAAAAACATTTGTTGTTAGACTTTATACATGTAAAGTTGTGCAAGGCCCAAGTCATGGACCAAGGCATCCACTACTGAACTAAGTATACAGTATATGGTCAAAAGGATGTGTACACCCGACCATCACACATATATGAGATTGTAGGACATGCTATTCCAAAACCATGGGCATTATTATGGGGTTGCCCCCCCCCCCCTTTGCAGCTACAACAGCTGCCACTCTTCTGGGAAGGCTTTCCACAAGATTTTCAAGTGTGTCTGTGGGAATTTGTGCCCATTCAGCAAAAAGAGCATTTGTTAGATCAGGCACTGATGTTGTACAAGAAGGCCTGTCTTGCTATCGCCATTCCAGTTCATCCCAAATGTGTTCAGTGGGGTTGAGGTTTGGGCTGTCATGATATCAGATTTTCACTACACAATTATCGTGGTCAAAATAATTCACTACAATGATATTACCGCAATATCTATACAAAATATGAAACAATAATAATAATGCTATCAGTCAAATTCATCTTTAACTTAGTTTGTGTGTTTTGTGTCTTTTTTAGCAAATTAATTATAGTCTACACAAAATATGAGTGAAGGGAGGTGAGGAGAGTGTGTAACCATAACTGTGCAAATAAAAAGTGTGCCAAAAGAACAATTGCACTTAATGGATTGTGAAAAGGCAATCAGGTGAACTGATAAACCAAAGACCAACAAGGCTTAAGACCGAGAGGACCTTTTGGAAAAATACAACATAATTTTTCACCTAGTGAATAGGCTATGAAAATGGCGTATCTGCGGATCTATCCTGGGGGTTCTCGTGTGGCTAACAAATTGATTTCAATGCATAGTGCATAGGTCCAGGCTCTTAGTTTTAGCGCATGCAACGTTTGTCTATAGGTGACATGAATAAAAAGATTTTGGAAAATTACAGCCTCATTTTCACCAAGGGAATAGGCTACAAAAACAGTGTGTCTTTGCAGATCTCCCAGGGGTTCTGGTGGGACTAACAAGTTGATTTTCAGTGCCAGTGTATAGGCCCAGACTTGTAGTTTAAGCACATGCTTGTTATTTTTTTTAAGCACATGCATGGTATTTTTCCAAAAACATGAGTTTTTGGAAAAATATACTGTCATTTTCACCTTGTGAATATGATATTATCATGTGTATTATCAACATGATATCAATATTTCATTTTTAAAAATCACGGTTATCATCAATACCAGTATATTGCGACACCTCTAGTTGAGGTCAGGGCTCTTTGTAGGTCACTTGAGTTCCCGATTGGAAGCACCCAATCTAAAATGTCCTTGTATCCTGTAACATTATGATGACCCTTTACTGCAACTAAGGGGCCTAGCTCAAACTCTGAAACACCCCAGACCATTATCCCTCCTCCACCCAACTTTACAGTAGGCACTATACATTCCGGTAGGTAAAGTTCGCCTGGCTTCCGCCACACCCAGATTCGTCCATCAGACTGCCAGATAATGAAGTGTGATTCATCACTCCAGAGAAGTTTTCCACTTCTCCAGAGTCCAGTGGCAACATGCTTTACACTACTTCAGCCGACACTTGGCATTGCACATGTTGATGTGAGGTTTGGTTACAGCTGGTCGGCCATGGAAACCCATTTTGTGAAGGTCCTGACGCAGAGTTCTTGTGGTGATGTTTCCTAAAGCTGTTTGGAACTTAGTGGTGAGCAATGCAATGGATGATACCTGATTTTACACACTAGGTGCTTCAGCACCTGGCAGCCCCGCTGTGTGTGTGTGTGTGTGTGTGTGTGTGTGTGGTCTACCACTTCATGGCTGGGCTGTTGTTGCTCCTACAGTTGTGCTCATAAGTTTGCATACCCTGGCAGAAATTGTGAAATTTTGGCATTGATTTTGAAAATATGACTGATCATGCAAAAAAAACTGTCTTTTATAGTGATCATATGAAGCCATTTATTATCACATAGTGGTTTGGCTCCTTTTAAAATCATAATGATAACAGAAATCACCCAAATGGCCCTGATCAAAAGTTTACATACCCTTGAATATTTGGCCTTGTTATAGATACACAAGGTGACACACACTGGTGAAATGGCAATTAAAGGTGAATTATCCACACCTGTGGCTTTTTAAATTGCAATTAGTGTCTGTGTATAAATTGTCTATGAGTTTGTTAGCTCTCACATGGACGCACTGGGCAGGCTAGATACTGAGCCATGGGGAGCAGAAAAGAACTGTCAAAAGACCTGCGCAACAAGATAATGGAACTTTATAAAGATGGGAAAGGATATAAAAAGATATCCAAAGCCTTGCGGATGCCAGTCAGTACTGTACAATCAATTATTAAGAAGTGGAAAATTCAAGGATTTCTTGATACCAAGCCAAGGTCAGGTAGACCAAGAAAGATTTCAGCCAAAACTGCCAAAAGAATTGTTCGGGATACAAAGAAAAACCCACAGGTAACCTCAGGAGACATACAGGCTGCTCTGGAAAAAGATGGTGTGGTTGTTTCAAGACAGCACAATACGATGATACAAAAATGAGCTGCATGGTCGAGTTGCCAGAAAGAAGCCTTTACTGTGCAAATGCCACAAAAAAGCCCGGTTACAATATGCCTGACAACACCTTGACACGCCTCACAGCATCTGGCACACTGTAATTTGGAGTGACAAGACCAAAATACAGCTTTATGGTCACAACCACAAGCGCTATGTTTGGAGAGGGGTCAACAAGGCCTATAGTGAACAGAAGACCATCCCCACTGTGAAGCATGGTGGTGGCTCACTGATGTTTTGGGGGTGTGTGAGCTCTAAAGGCACGGGGAATCTTGTGAAAATTTATGGCAAGGTGAATGCAGCATGTAATCAGAAAATACTGGCAGACAATTTTCATTCTTCTTCACGAAAGCTGCGCATGGGATGCTCTTGGACATTCCAGTACGACATTGACCCTAAGCACAAGGCCAAGTTGACGCTCCAGTGGTTACAGCAGAAAAAGGTGAAGGTTCTGGAGTGGCCATCATAGTCTCCCACATCACAATTACTGCACTTACAGTTGACAGGGGCAGATCTAGTAGGGCAGAAGTTTCATGAATGTGACTTGTGGCAAAGGTGGCATCCTATGACATTGCCACGTTTAAAGTCCCTGAGGCCTTCAGTACAACCCTTTGTACAGCCAATGTTTGTCTATGGGGATTTCATGGCTATGTGCTGGATATTATGCACCTGTGAGCAATGAGTGTTGCTGAAACATCTGAACTCAATAATTAGTAGGGGTGTCCACATACTTCTGGCCATATTATGTACAGTATATACACTGAACAAAATTATAAACGCAACACTTTTGTTTTTTCCCCCATTCATCATGAGCTGAACTCAAAGATCTAAGACTTTCTCTATGTACACAAAAGGCATATTTCTCTCAAATATTGTTCACAAATCTGTCTAAATCTGTGTTAGTGAGCACTTCTCCTTTGCCGAGATAATCCATCCACCTCAAGATGGCACATCAAGATGCACATCAAGATCTTGATGTCTTGATGCACATCAAGACATCAAGATGGCACATCAAGATGCTGATCAGACAGCATGAGTATTGCACAGGTATGCCTTAGGCTGGCCACAATAAAAGGCCACTCGAAAATGTGCAGTTCCATCACACAGCACAATGCCACAGATGTCGCAAGTTTTGAGGGAGCGTGCAATTGGCATGCTGACTGCAGGAATGTCCACTAGAGCTGTTGCCCGAGAATTGAATGTTAATTTCTCTACCATAAGCTCTCCAAAGGCGTTTCAGAGAATTTGGCAGCACATCCAACCGGCCTTACAACCGCAGACCACGTGTAACCACACCAGCCCAGGACCTCCACATCCAGCATCTTCACCTCCAAGATCGTCTGAGACCAGCCACCCGGACAGCTGCTGCAACAATCGGTTTGCATAACCAAAGAATTTCTGCACAAACTGTCAGGAACCGTCTCAGGGAAGCTCATCTGCATGCTTGTCGTCCTCATCGGGGTCTCAACCTGACTGCAGTTCGTCGTCGTAACCGACTTGAGTGGGCAAATGCTCACATTCGATGGCGTCTGGCACTTTGGAGAGGTGTTCTCTTCACGGATGAATCCCGGTTTTCACTGTACAGGGCAGATGGCAGACAGCGTGTATGGCGTTGTGTGGGTGAGCGGTTTGCTGATGTCAACATTGTGGATCAAGTGCCCCATGGTGGCGGTGGGGTTATGATATGGGCAGGCGTGTATTATGGACAACGAACACAGGTGCATTTTATTGATGGCATTTTGAATGCACAGAGATACCGTGACGAAATCCTGAGGCCCATTGTTGTGCCATTCATCCACGACCATCACCTCATGTTGCAGCATGATAATGTACGGCCCCATGTTGCAAGGATCTGTCCACAATTCCTGGAAGCTGAAAACATCCCAGTTCTTGCATGGCCAGCATACTCACCGGACATGACACACATTGAGCATGTTTGGGATGCTCTGGATTGGCGTATATGACAGTGTGTTCCAGGTCCTGCCAATATCCTGCAACTTCGCACAGCCATTGAAGAGGAGTGGACCAACATTCCACAGGCCACAATCAAGAACCTGATCAACTCTATGCGAAGGAGATGTATTGCACTGCGTGAGGCAAATGGTGGTCACACCAGATACTGACTGGTTTTCGGACCCCCCCCGAACCCCCCCAATACAGTGAAACTGCACATTTTGGGGTGGTCTTTTATTGTGGCCAGCATAAGGCACACCTGTGCAATACTCATGCTGTCTGATCAGCATCTTGATATGCCACACCTATGAGGTGGATGGATTACCTCGGCAAAGGAGAAGTGCTCACTACCACATATTTAGACAGATTTGTGAACAAAATTTGAGAGAAATAGACCTTTTGTGTACATAGAGAAAGTCTTAGATCTTTGAGTTCAGCTCATGATGAATGGGGGAAAAAACTAAAGTGTTGTGTTTATAATTTTGTTCAGTATATTTCCATTACTTTGTTATTAGAATGAGGGAATAAGGTAATTTTGAAGGGAGCTATGTCTTACAATGTATTTGCTCCCAGCTATAGGAAGCAGTATGTTAGAAAGAAGTCAGATAAGATCTGCACCAGCACATTAACCTCAAGTTTATCTTCTGTCCATGGGGGATTGCAAAACATCACCACATAACTAAAACATCAAGAATTATCTGCAAAAAGGAAAGGGAACTATCAATATTTTGCACTTGACTGAGACAAAATTAATTGGGTGCTCTATTGCTAAACTTATTTTTGCTTGTACTTTTCTGTATGTTGTTATATTTATCTACAACTGAATGTGCAATACTGCATTACAGGTAAAAGTAAACATATTTCAGTGCTATGCAACATAGTTACTACATTAATTTGAGGTAAAAAATTAAGAAACACAAATTTTTTCTTCCATATTTTCCCCCATTGTTTTCACGTTGCTGTGTGTTGTGCTATTCATTGTTTCTTGTACATACATTGTACATTTAACTTATTCCTTCCATGCAAAAAATGTACTTGAGAAATAGGAGTAGAGCCCAAACACAGTTCATTATATGCCATTGGCTTCAATCGCAGCTGTTTGTGGAGGCTTTACTCACTAAACACTTGGCCTTGCCAAATTGCTGTGACTGCAATGCTTTGTGCCAAGTCTGGAAGGCGATGACACGAAAATACAAAACCAAACTTCATAAATCTCATCTCTCACTTTGAAAATGTGTCAACAACAGAATGACAAGACACCACCACAGGTTTCCATGGAGTTTGGTGTGTAAGAAAATCTATGATGGGCACAAGCTGCCAAAACACAACTACTCAAAAGCTTAGGGTAAGTATCGAGGGATGGAGGGAAAGAGGAGGAGGGCAGAATCAATTTCCAGAGCACTGTAGAGCTTTTCAACGCAGACAGTTTTTTTGTGAAAGAGCATACTGCTTAGTCTTGTCTTGTCACCAGGGGCATGCACAGACCTTTCATCGGGCAGGTGCTCAAAATGTAAAAAGGGCAACATTCCACTCAGTCCTCTGAGTAACAGGAAGGAAAATGGTGGTGGTGGTAGGTGGTGGTAGATGAAGCACTCAAGTGTACTACAACTGATTGTTGGTATATTGAGGTTGAGAGACATATCCAGGAGATGTATAGGATCAAGTTCAATGGGTTATTCGGTTGTTAAATGCTTAGTATTTATTTATTTTATTTATGAAGTACAAAAACACCTTGGGTGGCTGTGACATACGGTGGGTAAAGAAAGTCACCACCCTCTTTCAAAAATTTTGACGTTTTGTTGCCTTACAGCCCGAATTGAAAATACATGAAATCATACTTTTCCTGGCTTTATTTACACACAGTAATCCACAAAATCCAAGTGAAAGAAAATAAAAAATAATGATTAAAACAGTAAAATACCCTATTGGGATAAGTGAACACCCCCCTGAGTTAATACTTGGTGGAACCACCTTTTGCTTGAATTACAGTCATGAGTCTCTTTGAATTTGTCTCTACTAACTTTGCACACCTAGACTGTGCAATATTTGCCCATTCCTTCTTGCAGAATTGTTCAAGCTCTGTCAAATTGGATGTTGAACACTAATGGACTCCACTCATCAATTCATTCCAAAGATTCTCAATGGGATTAGGTTGGGTTCCTGACTAGACCACTCAAGGACATTCCCCTTCAGCCACTTGCCTTTTTTGAGGAGTGTTTTTTTTCATGCCACCCTCCCATAGAGGGCAGATTTCTGGAGCGCTTGTGGTATTGTGGTCACATGCACACAATGACCAGACATTAAGGCCTGACACTCCTACAAAGTTGCCATTGGCTTCTTGGTAGCCTATCTGATCAGTCTCCTTCTTGCCAGGTCATCCAGTTTGGAGTGACAGCTTGATCTAGTGAAGGTCTGCATGGTGCTATATGCCTTCCAATTGTTAATAATGCTTAACTTTTCTCTGTGAGATAGACAAAGCCTTTGAAATCTTTTTATATCCATCCCCTGACGTACCTTTCCCCCCATAGCGGATTATTTGCTTTGAATTGCACTACTAAGCAGTGGAGTTCTCTTTGAATAACTGCTTTTATTCTGAACAAATCAAAGTTGATCGTAGATGGAAGTCAATTAGCGTGATTTGTATTCTGAAAGGTGATTGGTTATAGTCCATGTTTTCATTTCAAGGGGTAGTGACTTTCTGTACCCACTGTATGTAAAATCTTCAATTGATCGATCCTGTTATAGATTTAAACAGTAATATTGTGTTTTGTCTTCTTATTTCTCTTAAAAGGAAAGTAATAGAAAACTGAAAGTAACTGAAAATTAAATTCCATGAGGCTTTCATTTGGTTACGGAATCTAAGGAAGTCTCTTTTTTTAAACCAATTGTAGTCAATGTGTACATAATTGGCTGCATCATATCAAGTAGATTGCCTTCCCTGAAGTCATGTTAACTATTCATGTTATTAGGGAGTCACGGATTTGCTTTTAAAAGATTTATGTGGGTGGGTCAGGTTTGCCGACAAATTTACATTAAGTCCTGACTCTGGGTATAGGCTGGTGCTACGGAATTGATCAACAGTGGATATAAAAAGTCTACACACCCCTGTTAAAATGCCAGGTTTTTGTGATGTAAAAGAATGAGACAAAGATAAATCGTGTCAGAAATTTTTCCGCTTTTAATGTGACCTATAATGTGAATAATTCAATTGAAAAACAAATTGAAATCGGTTTTCAAAATGGAAAAAAAAAACTTACAATAACCTGGGAAAAATGGAAAAAAAACCTAACAATAACCTGGTTGCATAAGTGTGCACACCCTCCTATAACTGGGGAAGTGGCTGTGTTCATAATTAACCAATCACATTCAAACTCATGTTAAATAGAAGTCATTACACACCAGCCATCATTTAAAGTGACTCTGATTAATCACAAATAAAGTTTAGCTGTTCTAATAGGATTTTCTTGACATTTTCTTAGTTGCATCTCAGCGCAAAAGCCATGGTCCGCAGAGAGCTTCCAAAGCATCAGAGGGATCTCATTGTTGAAAGATATCAGTCAGGAGAAGGGTACAAAAGAATTTCCAAAGCATTAGATATACCATGGAACACAATGAAGACAGTCATCATCAAGTGGAAAAAATATGGCACAACAGAGACATTACCAAGAACTGGATGTCCCTCCAAAATTGATGAAAAGACGAGAAGAAAACTGGTCAGGGAGGCTTCCTGCTTAGGAAATTCCTGCATTAAAAGAACTGCAGGAATTTCTGGCAAGTACTGGCTGTGTGGTACATGTGACAACAATCTCCCGTATTCTTCATATGAATGGGCTATGGGGTAGGGTGGCAAGACGGAAGCCTTTTCTTACAAAGAAAAACATCCAAGCCCGGCTGATGTTTGCAAAAACAAACATCAAGTCCCCCAAAAGCATGTGGGAAAATGTGTTATGGTCTGATGAAACCAAGGTTGAACCTTTTGGCCATAATTCCAAAAGGTATGTTTGGCGCAAAAACAACACTGCACATCACCCAAAGAAAACCATACCCACAGTGAAGCATGGTGGTGGCAGCATCATGCTTTGGGGCTGTTTTTCTTCAGCTGGAACCGGGGCCTTAGTCAGGGTGGAGGGAATTATGAACAGTTCCAAATACCAGGCAATTTTGGCACAAAACCTTCAGGCATCCGTTAGAAAGCTGAAGATGAAGACGAAGTTCACCTTACAGCACGACAACGACACAAAGCACACATCCAAATCCACAAAAGCATGGCTTCACCAGAAGAAGATTAATGTTTTGGAATGGCCCAGCCAGAGCCCAGACCTGAATCCAATTGAACATCTGTCGGGTGATCTGAAGAGGGCTGTGCACAGGAGATGTCCTCGCAATCTGACAGATTTGGAGCGCTTTTGCAAAGAAGAGTGGGCAAATATTGCCACGTCAAGATGTGCCATGCTAATAGACTCCTACCCAAAAAGACTGAGTGCTGTAATAAAATCAAAAGGTGCTTCAACAAAGTATTAGTTTAAGGGTGTGCACGCTTATGCAATCAGATTATTGTGAGTTTTTTGTTTTTCCCCCTCAAAGATTTCAGTTTGTTTTTCAATTGAATTGTTCATGTTATAGGTCAAATTAAACGTGGAAAAAGTTCTGACATGATTTATATTTGTCTCATTATTTTACATCACAAGAACCTGGCATTTTAACAGGGGTGTGTAGACTTTTTATATCCACTGTAGCTACCGGATATGGCAGCAAAAACTGGCCATTGCAGGACTTTACTATGCTGTAATTTCAGTACATTGATTGAATAGGCCCTTAGCCTTGCTCCATCTCTCAGTGCTGGGGCACCTGAATGTATGTCAGCTCAGCTGGGTTTTTATGGGATTTGCTTAATGGGATTGCCCTCAAAATGGCATCTTAACTTTAGTGGAACAGGTGCATTAGTTCAGGCCAAGTTATATTGGATTCACACCAAAGTAAATATGGTTTTATATGAAATAGAAATCAACCATTTTGAAGGCTTTTAATCCAAAGCAACTTACAGTCATGCATGCAAAATATTTATGTATTTGAGTTCTTGTGAATCAGGCCCACAACCCTGGATTTGCTAGGGCAATACTTGACAAACTGAGTCAGATAAGTCTATCTAGGCCTAAGTGCCACAGTTTCCCCTGATTCTTAAAGGGAATGAAGGCACTTTGAGGGCCATAGTCAGCTGGTGGGCGATGATGGCACATTTACTGGTGCCTGCTCATTCAAGGCATTTCAATGATGCACAAAGCATCTTGCTTCATCCATTTACTCCAGGCCTAGGTACTCTCTAGTGGTTGGCCTCAGAGGTTCTTCAACAGATCTTTGTCAAAGGATCCTCAATAGCTAGCTGTACAGCCTCCCTTTCAAGTAAGTGTCCAAAGCCAAGTTAAATATAAATGGCATGAGAGGACAAATTCACTGGTCTCAGAGTCTGCGAGAGCTCACACTGGGAGTCATTCTTTGAGGAATGTTGTAAAAGTAGGTCACAGACAAACCTATATAAAAGGATACATTTGAAAGAGTAATGGTAGCTGTATAATTTCTGTATTGCAATTCAAAAGGAAGGAGGAACTAAAGTTCATAAAATTGTAAGAAAATAACTTGTATAGTTAAAGAGTGAACTTGTTTGACAATTAGCACTTGTTCTTTATCATAGATAGTCTTGGATTCTGTTTGGGATGTGAATTTTTAAGCTAAATTGCTGACCAGAGGCTACTTTTCAGATCAGAGTGGTAGAAAGAGAATGATGTTTTTCATTAAGTATTGCATGACTAAGACTTTAGACCCGTGTCATTTTTACTAGTATGAATTTCAGTTTGCAATTTTTTCTGTCCAGACCCCTAAATCCACATATTTCTTTAACATTTTGAAAGTGTGGTTGCCACCTTCGATGTGTTGGCAAAACTGTATGTAACACACAGTGACACACACATATAAATGCCTAAACAGAGCCAAACAGTGTTGCAATCCAAGTGTGTTTGTCTTTGTATTTTTTACACCTAGCCCATGATCCCCTGTTCTGCATTGATGGAAGACAAGTATATTTTATTTATTATAATAATGTTTGAGAAACATCATATTCCAAACAAGAAACAATTTGTAGAGAGTATAAATAATTTAAACCATCAACTAAGTTGGACACGATGGTACTCTCGATGTTTGCTAAATTTGCGAAATCTGTTGGCCATAATTTAGCACTTTTTCCATGGCTTGCCATCCATGTTGGTTATAGTTATTTTAGAACATGCCCCTCATTGATTTTATAAACATCTCATTTGGATTATTTACGCCAAATAGTGAAGCTCTGGTCTTGACTCAAGGTCGGGGCATTCAGAACATATTAATATTAAAGCTACTATATCCAAATTCAAAGCATAGATAGGAAAGTCTGTTTATGTTTAGACACAAAAGTAGTGGACAATACAACCAAACTAGAGTATAATAGTGCATGTAAAGACACCCGGCGTAAAAATAGAAATATAATGGTCGGTTCATTAAAAGGGTGCTCTTTAAATGTAAAATTGTGGATTTATTTTGTTGATTTCAACTATAGATTCTGTGACAAAGAGAACGTCATAAAAAAATATTTTACTATCTCAATTAAAATCAATACATTTTACTATAGAACATGATAAACCTGATAAATGCTAAAGCTAGTAGCTTAACTGTAACAGGGTTGGCTATTTAATCTTTAATCAAAGTAAAAAAAACAATTAAAAAAAAAGTTAAAAAAAAATCAATTACAGCATTTTGAACTTACTCACCGGTCAGAAAGTGATTCCGCACCAATGCCAAGTTTTAAATTGTAATATGAAAAATAGAATTACCTGTTCCAAAATAACGAACTCAGAGTTAGAGGTTATTCTTAGCCTTGCTAATGTTAGCTTATGGTTCCTGGTTGCTAGCTGTAGAGAGCTAGTCTTCTTTCACTTCTTTGCAGTTTTTGTAGTGTATGCTGTAGTAATCAAGGGACAAATTAGCAGTTTGTCATCCTGGTCTCTAGCTGTCATTACAGTTTATTATGGTAAGCGAACTTCGCTCACTATGGTGTACCTATGCCTCATTAGCTTACACAACATGTTTGTCGGGGGCTTAACTTTTGTTTTTTTACTGAAAAAATAAGATCGAGTGCAGCTTTAACCCTAACCCTAACAAGCCTGTCGATCTATGGTTAATTTGTTATGCTGGACCTAATAAGTTTTCCAACAGAAATTTGCAGTTGTCTATGTCTTGTTAAGACAATTTCTCAGCTGCTAATGGGGAAATGAAAAAGGAATTGGACCTCTGGTCTTGTAAACATTTCAGAGTAGTTTCTATGAATATTTTTCTTGACTTTCGTTATTTTCTTTCTCCCCCACTTCATTGTTTCAAAGAATGTGTTCTTTAGGCAGGAATTTCATTTGGAAAGGCAGAAGTCCTAGAATATGCTTAACTTCCCTGCAATGCACCAAACCATTTTGGCAGATATCACTGTAAGAGTAACCATTTGGCAGAGAGCTATGTAATTCTGAGTTCTATTACTTTCAGTCTTTTCATTTGTGTTTTCAAAAAGTCTAGATAGACCCAAAAAAATCTCTGGTTGCAAAGAAAAAAAAAACAAATATTTGAATTGCTAATTCACTTGAACTGTGGAGACAGGCCAACAGAAATGTCAGAATCTCATCCCCTTTACATTTACAGTTTAGTCATTTCACAGATACATTTACTGATAGCAATTTACAGTACAGTAAGTGTATACAGTTTAGGAAAGCTTGGTGAAACAACCCCATAGCATAGTAGTGAGTGCAAATTCTGGAAAGAAGACTACAAATAATAAAATCAATTTATTGCAAAGAAAATTAAAAGTTTGGCTTTTACAACCACTTTCCATTATAGAACACTAATGTAATCCTAACCAGCTCTAAATAATTTGTTTTTCTTCAATGGTTTGGTTGATAACAATTTTGACAGAAGTTTTTCATGACCTCAAAGGATCATGTAATTTTCAAGGTTTATATTTTTCATTCCTTGCTCTCTCAATGGTTCTAGAAGCCTTCTAGTTTTCCCAGCATTACCCTGGAATTTCAAATAGTCTCAAATTTGTTGTCTCCATTCTTTACTCTGAAAAAAACGCAACCAACAATATGTTATCATTTTATAGATTAATTAACAAAAAACTACCAGGTCATCTCATTTCGACAATCTGGCCAAAGGCACTCGAAAGCAAGAAAGACAATAAACATAACAACATAAATAATGTAAAATGACCTGAAGATAAATGATAAATGGCATATATTTTAATGCTATCTTGAAAGTGTTATGAAGTGTGTTCTCATCATCAAAATTAGTATTCACAAGAATTATTACACAAAATATTGCTGTTTTCAGATTAAATTTTTATATTTTCTGGCACAGTTGCATTCTTTATTCAGTAACCAACAAATATTTTGGGAATGGTGAGTAGCCTTTGACTAAAATAAAAGACCATATTAAACTACCTTCAAGCTGTAAACAAAATAGCTGCATTGTGCTGCACTCAACATTTCCCTACTCTGTAAACGTGTGAATCAAATGTAAATGTATGTTATATTTTCACCACTCATATCCCATTTTATTGGGGGTATTTCAGAAAGCAGGTTTAACATACTCTGAGTTGAAACCACAACTCTGGGTTGACTGACTCTGAGCTGTCAAACTCAGAGTTGACGGTTTCAGAACAGGTGGTAACAATTAGTTCAGTCAACTCTGAGTTAAGTTAACCCTGAGTAAAGCACGTGCACAAGGAGATAAAAAGCCCTCATCAGTGGAACGCAGATAACGTGATTCATTATGGCAACAGGAGAAAAAGATCTCGGACCCCGTACTTCTTCTCAGTGGAGTTAGATATACAGTATCTCACAAAAGTGAGTACACCCCTCACATTTTTGCAAATATTTGATTATACCTTTTCATGTGACAACACTGAAGAAATGACACTTTGCTACAATGTAAAGTAGTGAGTGTACAGCTTGTATAACAGTGTAAATTTGCTGTCCCCTCAAAATAACTCAACACACAGCCATTACTGTCTAAACCGCTGGCAACAAAAGTGAGTACACCCCTAAGTGAAAATGTCCAAATTGGGCCCAATTAGCCATTTTCCCTCCCTGGTGTCATGTGACTCTTTAGTGTTACAAGGTCTCAGGTGTGAATTGGGAGCAGGTGTGTTAAATTTGGTGTTATCGCTCTTACACTCCCTCATACTGGTCACTGGAAGTTCAACATGGCACCTCATGGCAAAGAACTCTCTGAGGATCTGAAAAAAAGAATTGTTGCTCTACATAAAGACGGCCTAGGCTATAAGAAGATTGCCAAGACCCTGAAAGTGAGCTGCAGCACAGTGGCCAAGACCATACAGCGGTTTAACAGGACAGGTTCCACTCAGAACAGGCCTCGCCATGGTCGACCAAAGAAGTTGAGTGCATGTGCTCAGCGTCATATCCAGAGGTAGTCTTTGGGAAATAGACGTATGAGTGCTGCCAGCATTGCTGCAGAGGTTGAAGGGGTGGGGGTCAGCCTGTCAGTGCTCAGACCATACGCCGCACACTGCATCAAATTGGTCTGCATGGCTGTCGTCCCAGAAGGAAGCCTTTTCTAAAGATAATGCACAAGAAAGCCCGCAAACAGTTTGCTGAAGACAAGCAGACTAAGGACATGGAATACTGGAACCATGTCCTGGGGTCTGATGAGACCAAGATAAACTTATTTGGTTCAGATGGTGTCAAGCGTGTGTGGCGGCAACCAGGTGAGGAGTACAAAGACAAGTGCGTCTTGCTCACAGTCTAGCATGGTGGTGGGAGTGTCATGGTCTCGGGCTGCATGAGTGCTGCCAGCACTGAGGGAATCATGAAGGCCAACATGTACTGTGACATACTGAAGCAGAGCATGATCCCCTCCCTTCGGAGACTGGGCCGCAGGGCAGTATTCCAACATGACAACGACCCCAAACACACATCCAAGACGACCACTGCCTTGCTAAAGAAGCTGAGGGCAAAGGGGATGGACTGGCCAAGCATGTCTCCAGACCTAAACCCTATTGAGCATCTGTGGGGCATCCTCAAATGGAAGGTGGAGGAGCGCAAGGTCTCTAACATCCACCAGCTCCGTGATATCGTCATGGAGGACTCCAGTGGCAACCTGTGAAGCTCTGGTGAACTCCATGCCCAAGAGGGTTAAGGCAGTGCTGGAAAATAATGGTGACCACACAAAATATTGACACTTTGGGCCCAGTTTGGACATTTTCACTTAGGGGTGTACTCACTTTTGTTGCCAGCGGTTTAGACATTAATGGCTGTGTGTTGTGTTATTTTGAGGGGACAGCAAATTTACACTGTTATACAAGCTGTACACTCACTACTTTACATTGTAGCAAAGTGTCATTTCTTCAGTGTTGTCACATGAAAAAATATAATCAAATATTTGCAAAAATGTGAGGGGTGTACTCACTTTTGTGAGATACTGTATTAATGAATGCACATGCAGAATATGAGTATATATATTCAAGAAAAAAGCAATAAAGTATCAGCAATAATAGAACATGAGCTTGCGTGGCAGAAAATTGCTGACCGAGAGAATGCATGAGTATTAACTGAAAAAAAAAGTTTAATGAGTCTTCCATTCATTAAACATTTATATAATGTGTGCGTGTGGGTGTAATATCAAGTTCAGAGTTTAATTATCAAATGCACCGAATAACACAGCATCATTCTGAACAGTGACATTCTTGTGACATGGCACACATCTACGTAGTAAGAATTAAGAAATATATTAAGCAAAAATATAACAATAATATACATAAAAATGGAAACTAGCAGCAATTTTAAAGAGAGTAGGGTGGGAAATAATATGGGTAGAAATATTCAATATTATAAATATAATGATGTAATATGCCTATGAATGGTACATACAAAAGAACATTCTAATGTACATTAAATGTACGTAGAAAGACATCAGAGCATTTGGAATGTTCATGTGTGATCAGTATGATCATAGATCATTGTTGCAGGCTGAGGAGCCTTATGGCCTGAGGGAAAAAACTGAGAGTCTGGAAGTGCATGCTCCAATGCTCCGGTAATGTCAACCAGACGGCAGTAGCGGTGTGAATATTCCATAGCCTTGGTGGCTGTAGTCTTTGATGTTCTTTACTTTCCTAAGGCATCGTGTACAGTAGATGCCTTGCATGGAGGGTTGATGGCAGCCGATGACGCACTCCGCAGACCTCACCACCCTCTGGAGGGACTTGCGATCGGAGCGGCTGTCGTATTAGGCAGTTATGCAGCCTGAGAGGATGCTCTCAACGGTGCACCTGTAGAAGTTGGTGAGAGTTTTTACAGACATGCCCAATTTCTTGAGTCTCCTCAGGAAGTACAGTTGCTTTTGGGCGGTTTTCACTGCCGAGTTCGCTTGCCTGGACCAAGTGAGATCATCTGTTTATGCAGGTGCAACCCAACAGGCACAAAACGTACTTGGCAGCAACTGAAGATGAAATAAAAAATATACTTCAAACAGGAAAAGTATAATATCAGTACAAGCAATTGTGATGCTGTTTAGCTTCCCCTACCTAATTAAACACCTCTCAGTGGCTACATGCAACATATATTTAAGTAGTAAGTGAAATTTTCTAAGCAAAAAATAAGTACCATTCTTTGTTGGCGTATCTGCACATTAATGCTGTGGAAAGACTTCCTATTCACATAATTTCCTTCATTTACTGAAAGAGCTGTGATAGGAGTATGAGTGCCATCTATGCAGACAATCACCCCTGGAAACCCTAAAATATTAACTGATTTGTGCTTCAAGTCTCAAAGCTTCATACTAAATAAACTGATTACTGCTTAGACTGATACCTGCAATTCTGTGGTATTCTTTTTTAATGAGACTTGTGTGTCTGACTTAGAACACTACAAAAGTGTACAGAAAACATTTCAGTGCAAAAGTCACAGGCATAAGCGACATAAGCCGCTGCTCAGGGCCCCCAACCGCTAGGGGGCCCCAGACTGCTAGTGAGCCCTGGACCGCTAGGGGAGAGGTGGCCCCCAAATCAAATTCTGCTTAGGGCCCCCAAATAGCTAGGGCCGACACTGGTCACATGTATGACAGCCCGACAGAGACGGTTGCCTTGGACATAATGCTCAGCATCACCGATGTTATACAGAAAACTGCAACACAAAGAATTTGTTCCCGAACTGAGAGCACGTCCACGATGTATCATAGGAACGATATGAGGGCTGAGAATATTGTTCAGATGAATGATTGATTGTGCATAAAAATGGTAATGCTCAAACAGATAATCATTATGATAAAAAAAACATCCAAGCGGAGTCTGATCACTCCCGACTGAGATTTCTGCAGAGTATTTGTGCTTCAAGTGGCTCTTCGAGAAAAGGACACGCCCAGTCTGACACGTTCAGAGAGCAGGTTTCAGTTGAAGAGAAGAACAAACTCAGAGTTATTTGGATAAAACCTGATAGCGAGCAGGTTATCTTCACGGAGTATGTTGCCATAGTAACTGACTCAGAGTAACACTGAACTGGCTCTTTGAAACTGTAAACCCAGAGTTTCCCTCAAGTCTGAGTCAACTAACTCTGAGTTTTCAATAAACCCGCTTTCTGAAATACCCCTATTATCTTACATGCCCACAACCCGACAGCAAGTACAATTCTGATTATGTGTAAATGTATGATTAAATATATGGGTGGTTGACGTGACATGGCCTTTGTGGTTCCGAGCATCAAACACAAATATACAAAATTTCAATTTGTCAAAAATGTGTTATATTGTTCAGAACATGCTGCTTTATGTGAACATACTGAACATTCATGCAATTAATCACTTAGCTTTTCAAAAAAAATTCAACCAAACATGAAAAAGCTCATATAGTGTGACTGTCCCAAGCACGTTTCACAAAATTATATCTTGAATAAACCCAAGGAAAATAAATGCAACTCTCTTTAATAAAGTACAGAATGATAACACAGAAGTCCAGTCATAAGATTTTGAGTCAGCTTTGATCAAAAAGATTTTGTCCCAGAAATGGATATCATATATTGTGACACAATATTGTGATATTTAAACGGCAATTGTTTGTAGACCCTTAGGGAGGAGGTGTCCTTGTTCTACCAGAAAGTACTGTAAACACCTCAGTAGGACATGGAAAGGTTACAATGTGAGTTGTCTCTTGTCATTCTTTCAATAAATGTAATGTTTTTGGCACTGCCACTTCAGTACCCTGTCCCAGTGCCTTAGTGTAACACTTTCTACATTAAAATGCCAAAGATAAATGACTTTTTGTCATTATTACTTTTAAATATATGTTGCCATGTGGCAGTGGGTATGCTGTTAGGATGCTAGCATATTGTGTGACAGATTTTGCTTGTCACTTCATATGATCCATTCGTCACACCATAAGAACTGTATTTTCCTACATACAGAATAATTATTAACTTGAGCTAACAATTTATTCTTGTATTTTATAACTAATAGCTAAGCTTAATGTATGTTTTGTCATTTTTAACACTTTTTGTCTATCATCACATGAAAACAAGTGAACTAGGCTGAAGCCTATTTTTATAGCTGGACAGGCCAGGAACGCCTTGCTAATCCGAGTGTTATTAATTTTCTTTCTTTAGCTGACCTCTCACTGTCAAAGTAGCCTATTATTTTACCTTAGTGTCCTTTGAAGAAGACTGTAAATACTCCATTTGTCATACTTACTCATTACTAACCTAACCTTGTTTATTTGACTGATTTACGCAGGGGTAATTATGAGTAATCAATACTTACCGGTTGTTAATATTCAACAGACTTAACTGTAAACAATTGCTTGTGATACTATTCATTATTATTGTGTTCCTCGCTAGAAATATGGTTCTTCACTGGTCCTGTGTCCGATAACCAAATGCTATACAATGTTTAGTGGCAGATTGTTTCACACCTTTGCGTGATTGTTCTTAAACAGTTTTTGTTTGAATGTTAAATGCATATAATACACGTTTTGCAATGACAAATTGTAGTGTGGGGTGGATCATCCTATGGTGTGACATTATATACATTGGAGTGACATTCAGAATTGTGACCAAAAAAGGCTTTGTTAATGATAAGTCATAAAAATCTGAATGGAACACACGTGAAATAGTATCAGCAAGAGACAAGCATTTTCTTAGATTTGTAACAGGGTTTGTCAGAGTTAATATAAATATATGGAAAGTTTGAGAACAGATGTCTGACTATGATTAAGAAAAATAATGAGTAAATGCTGGATCTTAAAATAGTAATGATAAAGAATTATGATAAAGTGAGTTTCTTAAGAAACCTATACCCCATTTTAGTTTTATACAGTAACTTTCCTGTCACAACATATGGCAATTTTAGGCACTAATATAACAAATTGGGGAATACATTCAGATTCCAAATTGAAATATTAAAGACCACAAAATATTAAAGATATATTTTTGGAAATCTAAGAGTTACACAACTCAATAATTTTCATGCCTAATATTTGAAGTAAAAAAAAACAAATCTTTTTCAGGCTTACGGTGAGGGAAAAATTATTTGATCCCCTGCTGATTTTGTACGTTTGCCCACTGACAAAGAAATGATCAGTCTATAATTTTAATGGTAGATTTTTAAAAGGGAGTGCTTCTAATCTCAGCTTGTTACCTGTATAAAAGACACCTGTCCACAGAAGCAACCAATCAATCAGATTCCAAACTCTCCACCATGGCCAAGACCAAAGAGTTGTCCAATGATGTCAGGGACAAGATTGTAGCCCTACACAAGACTGGAATGGGCTAAAAGACCATCGCCAAGCAGCTTGGTGAGAAGGTGACAACAGTTGATGCGATTATTCGCAAATGGAAGAAACACAAAAGAATTGTCAATCTCCCTTGGTCTGGGGCTCCATGCAAGATCTCACCTCGTGGAGTTGCAATGATCATGAGAACGGCCCAGAACTACACGAGAGGATCTTGTCAATGATCTCAAGGCAGCTGCACCACCTGTTCCTTTTTCTATTACCCAATCGCATCACACGTCCCTGGTTTAAAAACCCAGTCAGCTGGTTCTCCCCGAGAGACTCTTTTGCTTTACCCCACATGGACAAAGACACTCTTGAGATATATACCCTTTTTGATAGACAGACTCTTGGTTCATTCCTACATCACTTAGTTTAGCACATACAGGTGCTGGTCATATAATTAGAATATCATCAAAAAGTTGATTTATTTCAGTAATTCCATTAAAAAAGTGAAACTTGGATATTATATTCATTCATTACACACAGACTGATATATTTCAAATGTTTATTTCATTTAATTGTGATGATTAACACTGAAAACTAATGAAAATCCCAAATTCAGTATCTCAGAAAATTAGAATATTACTTAAGACCAATACAAAAAAAGGATTTTTAGAAATGTTGGCCAACTGAAAAGTATGAA
>JACXGI010010405.1:0-27731 GCA_016801175.1 Esox masquinongy
TCCAATAACACACCATACACAACCCCTCCTCTAATAACACACCATACACAACCCCTCCTCCAATAACACACCATACACAACCCCTCCTCCAATAACACACCATACACAACCCCTCCTCCAATAACACACCATACACAACCCCTCCTCCAATAACACACCATTTTTATTTTTAAAATGGTGGGTCCTGTTCTGTACATTTCATTGTTCTTTCATTTATACCACAGTTCCCACGGTGAAAATGTGATTTCTGGATTATGGGTTTAGGAAAAATGTACAATAAAACAGTGTTAGAACTGTTTACTTTTAAGTGTATCCTAGTCATTACCAGTTTGGTGTTTAGGGCTTGGTTAAGTTTTGGTATAAAGGTTAGGTTATTGAGGATTACGGTAAGGTTAGGTTTAGGTTAGGTCTCAGTTCCCCAAAAAAATAGAAGAACAAGTGTTTCTGTGTGTGTACGTGAGAGATTAAACACAAAACAACCTTCAAAATATAGAAATCCACTCATTACCCCAAAATGTCCCCATGAAAAAATTACCTCATAAAAAATGACATGCTTGATTAGACACAATATTCAAAAAGAGCAAACCCCCCAACCACTGGGTGGTGATTTTACAAAAACTGAATTTCATGGATACAGTAAATAATGTGTTTTCCTCAAATTTACAATTATTGTTCATGCTACACAAAATGATTACAGGTGGACAGGTCTGTATTTGACACATATTACATAATGCAAAACAACATGACAACTTAATACCACATTACTGATTACTGATTCAGAAGACATCTACAGGACTTACTTGAGTTTCTCCAGTCTCCAGTGTGGATCCTTCAGTCCAGCAGAGAGCAGTCTGACTCCCAAGTCTCCTGGGTGACTGTAGCTCAGATCCAGTTCTTTCAGATGTGAGGGGTTTGACTTCAGAGCTGAGACCAGAGAAGCACAGCCTTCCTTTGTGACCAGACAGCCTGACAGCCTGTACAGAGATTATCATGATTTCACAAACTAATCACATTAACAAAGTCTCTTCACTTTCAAGTACTGATGGGCAACCAAGGCTTTTTAAACCCTTTGAAGATTGTAAAAAAGATTAAATATTTACTAAAGATGAATTTAGTTATTAAACAGTTTAGAATAGTGATATCTCCTGATCAGCAATAAATAATTTGAGGTTACGAGTTCAGTCAGAATGGGGGGGCTTGCCTCCCAGTTAACAATGTATTTTAAACTGCTTATCCATAGTAATGTTTAGGATATAGTGTCATAGCATACAGTATCTCACTAAAGTGAGTACACCCCTCACATTTTTGTAAATATTTGAGTATATCTTTTCATGTGACAACACTGAATAAATGACACTTTGCTACAATGTAAAGTAGTGAGTGTACAGCTTGTTTAACAGTGTAAATTTGCTGTCCCCTCAAAATAACACAACACACAGCCATTAATGTCTAAACCGCTGGCAACAAAAGTGAGTACACCCCTAAGTGAAAATATCCAAATTGGGCCCAAAGTGTAAATATTTTTTGTGGCCACCGTTATTTTCCAACACTGCCTTAACCCTCTTGGGCATGGAGTTCACCAGAGCTTAACAGGTTGCCACTGGAGTCCTCTTCCACTCCTCCATGATGACATCACGGAGCTGGTGGATGTTAGAGACCTTGCGCTCCTCCAGCTTCCGTTTGAGGATGCCCCACAGATGCTCAATAGGGTTTAGGTCTGGAGAAATGCTTGGCCAGTCCATCACCTTTACCCTCAGCTTCTTTAGCAAGGCAGTGGTTGTCTTGGAGGTGTGTTTGGGGTTGTTATCATGTTGGAATACTGCTCTGCGGCCCAGTCTCTGAAGGGAGGGGATCATGCTCTGCTTCAGTATGTCACAGTACATGTTGGCATTCATGGTTCCCTCAATGAACTGTAGCTCCCCAGTGCCGGTAGCACTCATGCAGCCCCAGACCATGACACTCCCACCACCATGCTTGACTGTAGGCAAGACACACTTGTCTTTGTACTCACCTGGTTGCCGCCACACACGCTTGACACCATCTAAACCAAATAAGTTCATCTTGGTCTCATCAGACCACAGGACATGGTTCCAGTAATCCATGTCCTTAATCTGCTTGTCTTCAGCAAACTGTTTGCAGGCTTTCTTGTGCATCATCTTTAGAAGAGGCTTCCTTCTGGGACGACAGCCATGCAGACCAATTTGATGCATTGTGCGGCGTATGGTGTGAGCACTGACAGGCTGATCCCCCACCCCTTCAACCTCTGCAGCAATGCTGGCAGCACTCATACGTCTATTTCCCAAAGACAACCTCTGGATATGACGCTGAGCATGTGTACTCAACTTCTTTGGTCGACCATGGCGAGGCCTGTTCTGAGTGGAACCTGTCCTGTTAAACCGCTGTATGGTCTTGGCCACCGTGCTGCAGCTCAGTTTCAGGGTCTTGGCAATCCTCTTATAGCCTAGGCCATCTTTATGTAGAGCAACAATTCTTTTTTTCAGATCCTCAGAATTCTGTACCATGAGATGCCATGTTGAACTTCCAGTGACCAGTATGAGTGAGCGTGAGAGCGATGACACCAAATTTAACACACCTGACACCGGGGAGGGAAAATCGCTAATTGGGCCCAATTTGGACATTTTCACTTAGGGTTGTACTCACTTTTGTTGCCATCGGTTTAGACATTAATGGCTGTGTGTTGAGTCATTTTGAGGGGACAGCAAATTTACACTGTTATACAAGCTGTACACTCACTACTTTACACTGTAGCAAAGTGTCATTTCCTCAGTACTGTCACATGAAAAAATATAATCAAATATTTGCAAAAATGTGAGGGGTGTACTCACTTTTGTGAGATACTGTATATATGTGGAAACCAATGACTACATGAATTAACCAAAAATACTTTTACTTGTGAAACTGAATGAGTGTACTATCAAACATCCAATAACACAAATAATGGACCTTTTAAAAGAGGAAACCTTTTGAACCTTGAACATTATTGACCTTGAACATCATGAACAACACAATCATTCTTTTCTATATAACACAGCATGAGGGCATATTTTGTTTTTTTCTGATGCTCCCGTAACTCCACTTCTCAGGTCGTCATACATCATCCAGACACATGGAGACCTCCTGCAGTAAGCCACATAATGTCCAAGAGCATGCTGGGTTAAGCCTCCTTGGAAAGCAATGGCTGCCCTTAAAGTAAATGTCTCTCCTTTGAGAACCAGACTGGAGGGAAATTCACACAAAGGAAATTCTCTCTGGCTGGAATTAATTTCTGGTGGAGATGCAGTGGAATCGCTTCCAAAGTCAGTGTCAATCCATAGAAGTTCTCCCAGACTGTAAGAAACTTTCCCTGCACAGAGCACTTTTCCTGAGGTAGAGTTTGTCTTGAATGCAGAGGGACACTGAGATGGACTTTGGATTGGCCTGAGGCAGAGGGACTCCGGAAGATTAAGTCCTTGTTCCACTGCGGTCTGAAGATGAGTGATGCCAAAAGCCTGAAGTACAGCAACAGAAGAAGAAACAAATGGAATTTCCCTTGTGACTTGGGTGCTGAGACTGCAATACTGAGAGGAGCACTGTTTTGTGAAGTAAACACTTGCATGGTTTCTAATTGTCTTTTCAATGATAGTGGAGATGTGGCACTGTGCATCGATTTGAAGAGCACCAGACCTCAATTGGACCGCTTTGAATATTCCACTCAGCGGCTCTGCCCTCTGTATGTAGGTCTCTGGGGCCAGACCCTTTGTGTGATGGTTTTCACTGGCTGGAGGAGGTTGTTGGAGTCTTCACTGCGAACAATATTTCCAATAGTGACACTGTCGCAGAAAGCACAACACAAGCACTGACAAAAAGCATCAAATGCACGTGTTCAGCACACACATTCTTGATTTGCCAAGTTTAACAGGTTGTTGATTGTTTCCATTTTTTTTAAAGTTCCACTTTCAGTCTTTTCCTCCTCACAGATGGATTGGCATGAAGCCATTCAGGACAAGGAAAGAGGTAAGAATTCCTCTTCCTCTTTTTTGGTGGTACAACAAGGCCTCTCCAGTTTTCAACAGTGTCTTCATCTGCTGGATGGATGTTTGTGACAGCCCCCAACTCCGCAGAACAGGAAGCATGCATTTTTTGTTTTCCATCTACACTGCAGGTGGTAGTAGGTAGTGGATTGGCGCCTGGGACGATCACTGTTGCGACAACTGCATCTTCACCTTTTTGTTTTGCAGAACAAATTCGCATGTTGCCTTCAATGAAGGAAAGATGTCGCGCAATGAATCGATCCACCCGAATAGGCAGGTTTTCATGCTTGAGAAGGCCATGTTTTATGTTTTTGAACTCTGCTTCAACATTGGCTGAACTTGCAGTGATGTTGGTGCTCTGAAAGTGAGGGGTCATTACCCCTGTCCAGAATGGCAAGTAACTTGCAAGCCTGATTATATTGGGAACAATCTCAGGGAGGAAGTGCATATTATCTCGATCACCGTTAACCACGGCAAGTGACCTGCTCTCCTCACATATGTCTGTCACCCACTGCAGTAGGTCTGTGTGTATTTGTTCACATGGATCCACTCTTTCCAGGTCCTCACCCTCTACATCTGGGATGATGACACACTCATCTGCAATTCGGGCTTTCAAGTATTTCTTGCACCTTTCCGATATGAGGGGGGCTCCAGAGCTGTCATTGCCCTCTGCTTCGCTGAAAGCCACAATGGTAATACTGCATAGTAGATCTTTTGCATTGTCCACAGATTGTGACTTGAGAAGATGTGCCATTGACCTCACAAAGAAATCTTTAATGCAATGTGTTTTTTTTTTCAAGCAGTCCCACTGGCAGATCATCTTGATGCAGTGTGCAACATCACCACGGATGAAACAAGGTGGCAATTTTGCAGACTGGTTACAGAGTAAGACCCCAAAACACTCATTGATGTTGGTCTTCAGATCAGGATGAGGAGTGAAAGCCTTGAACAGAGCTCCGAGCAAAGCCAGAGAAAAGTCACTCACAACCTCTTTTGGAATTGGTGCACCTGTGCGAATCCATTCTGTCAACCACTGTTTTATTGCATTAACATCATGTCTCTCTGACAACATTTGCACAACTGGGACACTTGAGCTCTCATTCTCTGCCAGAACGCCCTGATATAAGAAGATACGGCCAGACATGCCATTTGGTCTCACTAGTTTCCTCACTACTGAGCCAGTTGCATCAAAACTCACAGTGGGGTGAGATTTCTTTGATAATGACTTGTACATATACATTTGTGTTTGACTCCAATAATGACAGAAAAAATTGTCCAGTCCAATGTCTTTAATGCTACTACTGTAAGGTTCACTGTATTTTAACATCTGCAATGACAAAATAGGATCCTTGTCGCCTAATTCTAAGTCATTTCTCTCTTGCTTTGCTTTGCGCAGGGTGGCCAAATTGGGTAGAGGGCTTGGCTCAGGATCTCCAAAATCCATCATCTTTTTTTGCCTCAGGTGCTCTCCACACATGGGGCTCCATTCTACTCTCACACAGTTCTTTGGCTATCTGCCCACACAACTTTCCAGATATGGCAGGCTTGGAACAGCCAGGGTGCAGGGAGTCATCAATGTTTTTAATAAAACACTTATGCACCATTGGGCTGTTAATTTCAAGCTCTCAGTCACATTATGTAAAGGTGGCCACGACACTGCTTACAGTTGCCTCTGATTTCCATGTATTTAAAAGTGGCTGATGGATAGATCTGGCTCTTTTAAATACAAATTTGAATTTCATAGTTACATTAGCAAAATTAGTATTAGCAATGAGCTTTCTGTTGAAAATACATTGACAATCTTAGCTTTTCTGAAAGTTGTACCATTATTCTTAAAGTTCACTAATATTGTATTAACTGACAGTGATAAAACATTCTACTTACATTTAAGTAGTAGGATTTAGGTAAGGATGTTAAGTAACTACATTGTGAAATGGTTTAAGTTTTCCTCTACTAGGTTACACTACACTCAACAAGAGCATCTTGAACAGAAGTGTCACTTAGCGCCCAATGGTGGAGAAGTAAAGTATAGCAGATGATACTCATAAATAAACCAGGAAAGATTGTATTTATTTATTTTATTTGCATTCAACCATCCCTACAGGCCCAAACATAACACAAGATGTAGCAAATATCAGGAAATCGTAGCGGTCTGGTAAAATAATCTTTTATATAAACAGATTAAGCAAAGACAGAGCTGTGGTGGAAAAAAAGTGAAGCCAATACGCTATCCAGTAGAAATCTAGGTTACATACCAAAAACAAGCAGTACAAACGAAAGTTTCACTGGCAAAACCCAGCACAAATGGAGTACAAATGATTGAGCCTAATTTGAGGAAATTTGGAGCATGTTACATCTTGGCTGGTGACATCTTCACCTATAATCAAATAATCAAATGTCTAATATTAAAAACACCGAAACAGCACAAACGAAACTTTTAACAGCACAAACCGGCACAAAAGAAGCACAAACAAATGAGACTATTTTGATTGAAATCGGAGCATGTTGGGGGGCTGCGTGACCCCAGAATGACCCATAAAATATTCCTTAATATCTATAAAATGATAGCAGCACAAACGAAAATTTTAACGGCACAAACGAGCACAAACGGAGAACAATTTAGCCTATTTTTCCGAAGTTTTGCGTTGGGTGGGGGGCCAATTTTATGCAGGTTTGATAAACCTAGAAAGTAGGACAGCAACGATAATTAGACTAAGTCAACTTACTTATCTAGAAAAATCTGTTCCGTTACGGCCTTTGTTTAGTCAGTTATATTGCCTATTAGCCTACATACATTATGTTTGGAGACTCTGAACACAACAATCTCACACATTACATGAAATTTTTCTGATCCTACAGGCAGCATTGAGCTACACAGTGACCCAATACACAGGTGAAATAATCTAAAGACCCTGAGTATTTCAAATAGAGAAAAAATTAATCCATATGTCGTAATATGGGCTCAGAATTGTCTTTCTCTGTGGACAAACTCACTATTATTTAGCACATAAAACAGGAGCATACAGACTAGACCGGAACATCGTATTGGTACCTTCAAATAACCGCATTTAAAATATCAAATACATACGGTTATTGAACAATCAGGACTCAAATATTACTGTATGTGTAACAAAGTAATGTGTACATATGATTTAACACAGTCGTTACACTGTCACTTGAATTTATGTAACACTGATTCACTATGATAAAGTTATATCTCTCACACTGTAAAGGATAAGCCACACACTACTACGCTCAGATGCAATAATATAATATCATACCAACGTTTCGACAGACAAGCTGTCTTCTTCAGGGTAGCAACAGGGTATATCTCTCACACTCACAGCTGTATGGAAAGGCAGACCTCGTCTGACTCCCTCAGACTCTGGGACCGATGGTCCGAAAAAGAAAAACTAGCTGATGGATTCAGACCATGTTCTCCCCAAAAAACATATTGTCTAAATAACCCAGATGTAGAAGATCACTTTCGTCAATGTTTGTGTTTGGACACGGTATGTTCAAAGGTATGAATATATGGGCAAACTAGCTGCTTGAGACCACAGAGTTGTGTAGTTTCGCTGATTACGTTCCTTAGTTATATATCATGTTATTTTCATGAACTGAATGTTTAATGCCATAGAAGAAGGGGCCAGGTGATCACAAAGATTACTGAATCATTGCTAATAAAATGTAAAATGGTCATTATTTTCAGGCTGGTTTAATTAGAGAAGAGCAGTGAATATCTATATTGTACCAGTGAACAGTGGACTTTACCAGGTGGTTGGAGACTTTGTCATGCTGGAAGCTCAGGGCTGGTGGAGGTTCACCCATTGACAACAGCAGCTGTTTTTAGTCCCTTGTTGAAGTGTAACACCTCTGTTGTATTATTATAATGTTAATGATCACTATGTCATATTAAATATAAAAATAAACTACTATTACTCACTTCAGAGTCTCCAGTCTACATTGTGGATCCTTCAGCACAGCAGAGAGCTTCTCCACTCCCGTATCCTTCAGGTCATTGTTACTCAGATCCAGTTCTTTCAGGTGTGAGGGGTTTGACTTCAGAGCTGAGATCAGAGAAGCACAGCCTTCCTCAGTGATTCCACAACCTGACAGTCTGGAGAGAGATTATCATCATGTCACAAACAGAACAATAGTTCAGAATAACATTAGAATATCCTCTATATATTACATCATTGTCATGTCAACTTCACATAACGGCATACTTTTAAAACTGACATTGCCAATACATGACACTAGAATGTAACTTCCTATATAGAAAATCATCAATGTTTGCAGTCAATAAATATACTGCAGATGTAGGAAAAGTAAGTGTGTGTGTGTGTGTGTGTGTGTGTGTGTGTGAGGAGGGGAGTAGCAGGAATGATAATAAACAGACAAAAAGGGGTGGATCTGTGGACATCAGAGGGTTTAATAAAAGATTTGTTTGAATGGTTGATAAACCTGGAAAGTAGGACTGCAATGATAATTAGACTAAGTCAACTTACTTATCTAGAAAAATCTGCTGATGTTACGGCCTTCGTTTAGTCAGTTATATTGCCTATTAGCCTACATACAGTATATTTGGAAACTCTGAACACAACAATCTCACACATTACCTGAAATATTTCTGATCCTACAGGCAGCATTGAGCTACACAGTGAAATAATCTAAAGTCCCTGAGTATTCAAATAGAGAAAAAATTAATCCATGTCGTAATATGGGCTCAGAATTGTCTTTCTCTGTGGACAAACTCACTATTATTTAGCACATAAAACCAGAGCATAAAGACTAGACTGGAACATCGTATCGGTACCTTCAAATAACCCCATTTAAAATGTCAAATACATATGGTTATTGAACAATCAGGAATCATAAATTACTGTATCTGTAACAAAGTAATGTGTACATTTGATTTAACACAGTCGTTACACTATCACTTGAATTTATGTAACAGTGATTCACTATGATAAAGTTATATCTCTGACACTGTAAAGGATAAGAAAGCCACACACTACTACGCTCAGATTCAATAAATTAATATCATACCAACGTTTCGACAGACAAGCTGTCTTCTTCAGGGTAGCAACAGGGTATATCTCTCACACTCACAGCTGGATGGAAAGGCAGACCTCATCTGACTTCCTCAGACTCTGGGACCGATGGTCCGAAAAAGAATAACTAGCTGATGGATTCAGACTATGTTCTCCCCCCAAAAATATTTTGTCTAAATAACACAGATGTAAAAGATCACTTTCGTTGATGGTTGTGTTTGGACACGGTATGTTCAAAGGTATGAATATAGAGGTAAACTAGCTGCTGGAGACCACAGAGTTGTGTAGTTTCCCTGATTATGTTCCTTAGTTATATATCACATTACTTTCATTAAATGAAAGTTTAATGCCATAGAAGAAGTGGCCAGGTGATCACAAAGATAACTGAATCATTGCTAATAAAATGTAAAATGGTCATTATTTTCAGGCTGGTTTATTTATAGAAGAGCAGTGAACATTTATATTGTACCAGTGAACAGTGGACTGTACCAGGTGGTTGGGGACTTTGTCCTGCTGGGAGCTCAGGGCTGGTGGAGGTTCACCCATTGACAACAGCAGCTGTTTTTAGTCCCTTGTTGTAGTGTAACACCTCTGTTGTATTATTATAATGTTAATGATCACTATGTCATATTCAATATGAAAATAAACGACTATTACTCACTTCAGAGTCTCCAGTCTACATTGTGGATCCTTCAGCAGAGCAGAGAGTTCCACTCCCATATCCTTCAGATCATTGTTACTCAGATCCAGTTCTTTCAGGTGTGAGGGGTTTGACTTCAGAGCTGAGACCAGAGAAGCACAGCCTTTCTCAGTGATTCCACAACCTGACAGTCTGGAGAGAGATTATCATCATGTCAAAAACAGAACAATACTTAAGAATAAATTTAGAATATACTCTATATATTACATCATTGTCATTTCAACTCTACTTAAGAGCATACTTTTAAAACTGACATTGCCTATATATATATCACACATGAATGAAACCTCCTATATAGAAAATCATCAGTGTTGTCATGTCAGTAAATATACTGTAGATATTAGGGGTGTAACGGTACACATATCTGTATCATACCGTTCAGTACAGGACGTTCGGTTCGGTACGCGTTGTGTTCTAAGTCTAACATTCTAAACTCAGAGTTTCACCCAGAGACGGAACTTAGCTGAAGTAGCTCATGAGTGAAGTTTGCTTACTGTAAGAAATGATAATGTCAACTAGAGGATGACAGGATGACAAACAACCAATTCCTCCCTCGTCTACTACAGCAGACTTAGACTAGCTTTCAATAGCTTGCAATCAGGAACCCTAAGCTAACATTATCAAGGCTAACTATAACATTGAACTCTTGAGTTAGCTCTAAATTAAGAAAAGGTCATTCTATTTTTCATACTATTATTCGTTAATTCATTCTCTATCAGACGTTGGTGCGGAAATTGCTGTAAAATGCTGTAATTGTTTTTTTTACTGAAAAAATCCTACCTAGTGCAGCTTGCATATCTTTTTCCACTGAACTGAACCGTGACTTAACATTTGCCGTACGTACTGAACCGTGACTTTAGTGTATCGTTACACACCTAGCAGATGTAAAAAGAGGGTTTGTGTGTGAGGGGGGGTCATTTGCATGATTGTACTTACAGAGCAGTTCTGCAGGTTTTGACCACTGGCAACAACCCCAGAAGACCTTCCTCTGATGTGAAGTATTTCTTCAGGTCAAACACATCAATTTCCTCTTCTGAAGTCAGTAACACAAAGACCAGAGCTGACCACTGTGCAGGTGACAGTTCTTCTCTGGAGAGACTTCCTGATCTCAGGTATCTTTGGATCTCCTCCACTAGAGAATGGTCATTCAGTTCATTCAGACAGTGGAACAGATTGATGCACCTCTCTGAAGAAGGATTCTTCCTGATCTTGTCCTTGATGTACTTGACTGTTTCTTCATGGCTCTGCGAGCTGCTCCTGGTCTTTTTCAGTAGACCTCGTAAATGCTTCTGATTTGACTCCAGTGAGAGACCCAGAAGGAAGCGGAGGAAAAGGTCCAGGTGTCCAGTCTTACTCTGTAAGGCTTCATCCACAGCAGTCTTGTGAAAATCTATTTCAGGAATTTTCATGAACTGAGTTTTTAAGAAGGTTGATTGAACTTGACTCATTCTGATTTTATTTTTGTTTTTGAATGAGAGAAACACATAGACAGCAGCTAGAAACTCCTGAATGCTCAGATGGACAAAGCAGAACACCTTGTCCTGGTTCAGCCCACATTCCTCTTTAAAGATCTGTGTACAGACTCCTGAGTACACTGATGCTTCATTGATATCAATGCCACACTCTTTCAGGTCTTCTTCATAGAAAATCAAATTGCCTTTCTGTAGCTGTTGAAAAGCCAGTTTTCCCATTGTCAGAATGCTCTCTTTATTCCAGTGTGGATCTGTCTCTTTTTTCCCATCATACTTTACATTCCTGTGTGTGGACTGAAACACAAGGAAGTGTGAGTACATGTCTGTTAGGGTCTTTGGCAGCTCTACTTTATCATCTGTAGTCAACATGTGCTCAAGGATTGTAGCAACGATCCAACAGAAGACTGGTATGTGACACATGATATGGAGGCTCCTTGATGTCTTTATGTGTGAGATGATTCTGCTGGCCAGGTCCTCATCACTGAATCTCTTCCTGAAGTACTCCTCTTTCTGTGGGTCATTGAACCCTCTCACCTCTGTCACCAGGTCAACACAGCCTGAAGGGATCTGATTGGCTGCTGCAGGTCTGGTAGTTATCCAGAGGAGAGCAGAGGGAAGCAGATTTCCCTTGATGAGGTTTGTCAGCAGCACATCCACTGAGGTTGACTCTGTGACATCATAACAGCTCTTGTTGTTCTTGAAGTCAAGGGGCAGTCGACACTCATCCAGACCATCAAAGATGAACAGAACATTGTATTTGTTGTAGTCAGAGATTTTTTCTGTTTTGGTTTCAATTGAGAAATGATTGATGAGTTGAATCAAACTGAGTTCTTCCCCTTTCATCAAATTCAGCTCCCTAAAAGGCAGGGAAAATACAAATTGGACATCCTGATTGGCTTTTCCTTCAGCCCAGTCCAGAATGAACTTCTGCACAGAGACTTTTTTTCCAATTCCAGCGACTCCCTTTGTCATCACAGTTCTGATAGGTTTGTATTGTCCAGGTATGGGTTTGAAGATGTCTTTACATTTGATTGCTGTCTCTGGTCTTGTTTGTTTCCTGGTTGTTGTCTCAATCTGTCTCACCTCATGTTCATTATTGACTCCTCCACTTCCACCCTCTGTGATGTAGAGCTCTGTGTAGATCTTATTGAGAAGTGTTAGGTTCCCTTGTTTAGCAATACCTTCAAATAAGCACTGACACTTCTTCTTCAGGTTAGATTTGAGATCATGTAGGCAAATCACAGCAAGCTCATCTGAATGAATAAACAATTCAGATTATATTAATCAGGTCTCTTTAAATGCCTACAGTATTTTATGAATTAATAAATAACAGAGAGAATATAAATGTTCCTTTAAATGACAGTATTGTAAGATAACAGTCTCTTTCTTTCTTCTATGTTAAGTTCTTCAACACAGAAGAGGTTGTTATACGTTGTCTCAAGGTCACTATAATATAATTTGGAACATTCAACAGTAAAGTCAGACAACTCTTACTTTTCTCCAGTGTGTCAGCAAGATCCTTCTGGTTCATGTTCCTCAGGACATGCAGTGTGATCTTCAGAACCCCCTCTTTGGCATTGCTCTCCTGCTTCTCATCTTCAGGGTCCACACCTTCCTCATCCTCCCTCTGACTCTTAAATCCTTCTGGGAGTTCTGAACTCAGCATTGTCTTAAACCTCTTTAACTCTTTCTTCACAAATACCATGATATTCTGTTCAAGTAACTGAAAGACAGTGAAAAAGTTCACATTAGAATGAATTAAAGTCCATTAAATATCAGAACAATATTAACAAATGCACTAAAGATTGACAGGTTAACTTTACTTGAGGTATACAGAAACAAATGTACATAACATGTTCACATACACTGAATATAGAAGACAGGTCTGATTGATGACTCTGGACAGATTGACCACTGTGAATCTCAGACTCTGATCTCTCCTGTTGGTCTCTGTGGACAAAACATGACATTACAGCTACACTTCCAGAGTTTATACAGACTTACACACACTTTAGTGCTTCCAATTTCAGAACTAACAACTTTATAAATAAAAATAAATAAATGCTACTATACATAATCCAACATTGACTATTGTAGCTCTGTAATAGAAACATGTGGGCTCTTAAATCCCTTTAACTCACAGTTAATAAACACAACACACAAAGTTCATCATAAACCTTGACCTGGATAAAGTGTTGTGAGAAGATGAAGGGAGTCTGAGCTTGAAGATTATTTTTTATGAAGAATTTAACTGGTTCTCTGGTTCTTTTTTAAATACATTTTAATTCTCTTTAATTTGTCGAGGCCACACTACCATTTTAAATCACAAAGTTACTAAAAAACATTTGTAAAATTGGCATTAGTAGTCATCTCATAATCTCAATAGAATTTTTTAAAATGTATTATTTCTAACAAAAACAGATTACATGTACATTGTTGCCTCATGTGTATGATACTGATAGCCGACGTTAGCTTCAATGCTAAAATATATTTATAATTTAATTAAACTACAAAAACGCAATCACAAAATAACAATTATATCACACATAGTCTGCCTAGCTTGGTGTTTCATATCAAATGTTTTATGAATTCCTCCCCTTTTATATAACGTTTTAAATAATGTTTATCTGGTTCCTCAGCCTTTGTTTAGTTGTCTTGCTCTCTGTCAACTTACTGACTACTAGACAGGCTGGTGAGAGCAACAGTAGAGCGAGAGCGGGTTAATTAACTACTAGAGTAAGTGGCTCCCTCTGCTGGCCGATACAAGACCAACACCTCTTGCAAATAAATAAATAAATAAGAATATACGGCACTTCATGTTCTCCCACATTACTGGTTGAAAACACAGGGAACCCAAAATAGGCTTGTGACCAATAAATGAACAATATAACAAATGCCCGTAATGTTGAATACATATCAATAACACAAACCAAACTATTTTGACTTTTGTGGGTTTATTACTATAATGCATTATACTCCAATTGTACCAGCTTCATTTAATGCATCTTAATAAATAGGTAACATACTTCTTGTTATTTATCTTAATTATTAATTACCATGGTACAATGTATAAAGCAGGTTAATCATTTCCATGATCTATATCTATACAATGGTATAAATGATGTAATAGCAAGGTATTATTAATGGTAGGACCATCATATTTTAAGTCCAACAGCAGGATACATTTACATAATTCAGACTCATTCATGTTATACAGTATCTCACAAAAGTGCACCTCTCACATTTTTGCAAAATATTTGATTTTATCTTTTCAAGTGACAGTACTGAGGAAATGACACTTTGCTACAATGTAAAGTAGTGAGTGTACAGCTTGTTTAACAGTGTACATTTGCTGTCCCCTCAAAATAACTCAACACACAGTCATTAATGTCTAAACCGCTGGCAACAAAAGTGAGTACACCCCTAATTGAAAATGTCCAAATTGGGCCCAAGTAGCCATTTTCCCTGCCTGGTGTCATGTGACTCGTTAGTGTTACAAGGTCTCAGGTGTGAATGGGGAGCAGGTGTGTTAAATTTGGGGTTATCGCTCTCACACTCCCTCATACTGGTCACTGGAAGTTCAACATGTCACCTCATAGCAAAGAACTCTCTGAGGATCTGAAAAAAAGAATTGTTGCTCTAAGTAGAGATGGCCTAGGCTATAAGAAGATTGCTAAGACCCTGAAACTGAGCTGCAGCACGGTGGCCAAGACCATACAGTGGTTTAACAGGACAGGTTCTACTCAGAACAGGCCTCGCCATGGTCGACCAAAGAAGTTGAGTGCACGTGCTCAGCGTCATATCCAGAGGTTGTCTTTGGGAAACTGACGCATGAGTGCTGCCAGCATTGGGGTAGGGGGTCAGTCTGTCAGTGCTTAGACCATACGCCGCACACTGCATCAAATTGGTCTGCATGGCTGTTGTCCCAGAAGGAAGCCTCTTCTAAAGATGATGCACAAGAAAGCCCACAAACAGTTTGCTGAAGACAAGCGGACTAAGGACATGGATTACTGGAACCATGTCCTGTGGTCTCAGAGTGATTAAAATGGACCATGTGGGGACTATTCAGAAATGCTCAGTGGGTCAATAGTCGATATTGGGCATCAATAGAAGGGATGTAGGGATATTTTCATAAAATATTGTTATTTCACATTAACCTGATGAAGAATAGACAGAACGTCTCATGTGATCACTTGTATATTAATTGAGTGTTAATTGATAAAACATTTAACCAGGGCTCATATCATCCCAAACAGACTAAATGTCTTTGATTTTTCCACATTTAATTGTTAAGAGAGAGTGATGAACTGTACACTTGCTCTGGCTCCACAACTGTTCTCATGGTCAGTGCAGTGAATGGTTGTTGTTATCTCATATTGAGGACAGAAGGACCTGTGGCTTGTCCTTGGCTCTCTTGGGAAAATGAGTGAGCTCATAGATCAAAGAATCCTTGACTTAGAGAATATGCTGAGTAATGATGAGTAATGGCTTGGGGAGTGAATCCCAGAGGGCTGTGAAACATTGATAAGATTCGAGAAGGATCCATCCAGAAATTAGCATAATGGGAGGACCTAATATCATTGTATAACCATACTGTATAAAAAAGTGTCTAAGGTTGGAAGTCGGTTGTTCTGCAGACCAACCTGAGTCGGTTGCTCTGCAGAGCTACACAGCTTTATTACCTTAATAAAGTCTATTTTTGAATTCACAAACTCCTGAGTTGTTTTAAAATGTTGGCCGGAAAAAGGGGAACAATTTTCCACAACAGGGACTAATAACCCACTGAGATAATTTGAATAGTCGCCTCAGGGTACAAGTTCTTACCTTCGTTCAGTAGAAACATCTCCCTCTTTGAACAGTATAGGTTGTCCCATAGACCAGTCAGTCTTCATGGACACACAGCTGGGTACAGGGGAGGCTGGTCTCTCCTGATAGACTTCCTGCAGTGGTCTAAATACAGTTTAATTCAGACACTTTGGTACTATTATTAATAGTATGGTGCAGTGTTTCAAAACTCTTAGTACAAGACTCCAAACAGATTATACTTGTAAATCATTAAATCTCACATATACATTTTAGTAATTTAGCAGACACTCTTATCCAGATTGACTTACAATAAGAGCATTCCTCTTAAGGTGTCTTGGAAAACCAACATCTGACAATCATAATAAGTACACTTTCCATTACCGAAGCCATTAGTTGGCAAAGTCAGTCCCAGAGAAATCAAAGTCAAGTATATATTTGTTCGGGTGGTGGGGGGGGGGGACAAGTTAATTAAGATACTCATCAAAGAGGTTTTCAGCCACTTTGGGAAAATTGTCAGGGACTCTGCTGTCCAGGCTTCAAGGTGAAGTTTGTTCCACCACTGAGGTACAGGGGAGAGTTTTGCCCTGGCTGAGCGGGAGCTGCCCACTCGTGAGGGTTGGGTGGCCAAAAGACATGAAGTGGCAGATCAGAGTGCACAGAAAGGGGTTGTAGGGTTTACATTTTGAATTCAAAACAACAGATTTTACTTTAATTTGTTTTTTAAACAACTCACCACAAGGACAGTGATTCAACCACTAAGTTTTAGTGAAATAGAATGAGAATGTTTGTTAAGTCATCTAAACATAACACTGTGCAATTATTTTAGGTAAGTCATTGTAACAATCAGTTAATCTAAGACCAAACAATGTAAGACATGTGTTTCAAAATGACTCTTTGAAGTACTAAAGGAAATCTGTTACAGTTTATTTCACTGTTGTCACATTAGGCAAAACTCTAACTGTACATTATCCATCATGATTGACAGAAAGTAATTTCCTTAATTTCTAGGAGCTGTCTGTCTATACATTTTGTCTGTTATGTGCTGTCTGTCTATACATTTTGTCTGTTATGTGCTGTCTGTCTATACATTTTGTCTGTTATGTGCTGTCTGTCTATACATTTTGTCTGTTATGTGCTGTCTTTCTATGCATTTTGTCTGATATGTGCTGTCTGTCTATACATTTTGTCTGATATGTGCTGTCTTTCTATGCATTTTGTCTGATATGTGCTGTCTGTCTATACATTTTGTCTGATATGTGCTGTCTTTCTATGCATTTTGTCTGATATGTGCTGTCTGTCTATACATTTTGTCTGTTATGTGCTGTCTGTCTATACATTTTGTCTGATATGTGCTGTCTTTCTATGCATTTTGTCTGATATGTGCTGTCTGTCTATACATTTTGTCTGTTATGTGCTGTCTGTCTATACATTTTGTCTGTTATGTGGTGTCTCTATGCATTTTGTCTGCTGTCACTGTCTTGACTGTCATTCAACAGTATATTTTTCTTTGTGGTCACTTGTCTGTTTGTTTGGTTCTACTTGTTCATCTCTGTCGTCATTCTTTATTAACTTTGTCTGTCTGTCTGATTCTCCGTGTTATCATGTACAGTTAAGTTTAAATGTATCTACATTTTGTTATCATTAAAATTATATTCATGTGCCCCCCTCTACTCTAGAGTTAATTACAAATCCAAAATACATTTGTTTATCAGTGTTTTCTTCCTGACACTACCACACTCCTCCCTCTCTCTGCTAGGCCTACATTAGTGTCCTTCCTCACAGCACTGGTACTTGAAGACCAGGGGACTGGCTGTACTGATTCCAGCAAAAAACTTTTTTATAATACATGCATGTTCCTCTTGACCCATAACACTTAAGTAATTTAGCAACATGTGTCTGGTTGTCAAAGTCTATTTGTGTCACGACCCCTTCCCCGTGACTCCTGTTTGTTTAAAGTACATGTCGTTTCCGTCGTTGTTTGTTGGTATGTGTGCCTGGTGCGTCTGTTCCATGTCTGTCCTTGTGTTGTGTTCCGGTTGCCTGGGCAACGAGGCGGGGGCGGGGCGTTCCCTCCCTGGGCTGAGGTTGTCCCACCTGACTGTCATTATCCACTCCCGCACCTGTTCCAGATTAGCAATCCACCACAGTATTTAGGAGAGGACCTGAATTCCAGCCCCCGCCGGATCTTTAAGTCCCAATCGTATGTTGAACTTTGTGCGCCAGCTAAACCTTCGCTTGTCATTATTGACTCAGTCCTGTTTTGCCTGACTGCCGTGCTTCTGACTACCTGCCTGTAACCCTGCTTTTGTTCCCTGCCTAGACAGACCCATCAACTACACACACCCGTTTGCCGCCCTGGACCTCGGAGCCACTCTCCACCTGCGCCTGGATTCCACGTCGACCCTAGCCATCCTACCCACCCTCTAGCACCTTCCTCCCGGTTTACCTGTTTTTCCAATAAACACTCCCAACCGTCTCACTGTGTCCCATCTGCTTCTGGGTCCACACAGGAACCCTGAAAATTTGTCACATGCCCATAGTGTAGGATGTAAACGTATGTTAACAATAGAACCGCCAGGACATTTTTACCCTCAGTAACCGCCAGAGTCGAACGCCGTTTGGCATCATTAGCATACGAATCGTCCCTATTAGCATGGACATTCTCCTCCGCAGCATCACCATCCAGCCAGATCATCAGTTCATCCACTAGGTCATCATCAACCTACGCTATATAGAAATCTAAAAAATAATGAATTACAGAATTTGTTTCTTTTAAATGGTTAATTAATTAGAAAAATACAAGATTGTGTTTGTATTGAAGGTCTCATCATACGAAAAAAAACGACAAAAAAGAATACATGGATGAATAGGTTGTGAACGACAAATCTTTGCAGGTCTCTCCCGCGGGTTGTAGTGGGGCTATCGAGGTGATTTCAACGCTAAAGCATAGCTCTAGTCTTATAGGCATATAAGATCTTTCTATAGGTGACCTGAATAAGTTACTGAAAAACTGAGAGGAGTTATTAGAAAAAGACTGTGTGCAATTTAGTTTCTCTTTCCCTACATAAATAATGTAGATTTACATTTTCAATTAACATTTGATGAATTAGCCTACACAATAAGCTGATTATCCTCTTGAAAAACAGTAACCCGTGTGATAAGTAGCCTATATAGTTTGTATTATGTTTCAATAATAGCGTAATTAGGTTTTCATTCATCTGGGAGTATCGCGCATTCATCCATTGACGTCATGCATTCAGTGAGGGGTGATTAGCGCCTGGGAACCATTTGGGTACCAACGCTAAGTGACATGGGCTATTGGCGGATTAAGTCGGAAAACAGGGTATAAAAAACAGGTAAATAGTCTCTAAATAGTTTTCTGTTTGTCAGTTTAGAATTCTGACAACGGAACAATGTTATATACGTCTATTTAGGAAAAGTCATGGAAGGAGGAGGGTGTAGCTTTCAAAATGGCAATTTTATTTTAATTACAAACTCAAACATTGGCATAGGCATTTGGCGGTTCTAGTGTTAAAGGGCAGTGTTGGGCAAGTTGCTTCCAAAATGTAATACATTATAGATTACTAGTTACTGTCATTTCAGTGTAATTAGTTATATTACAATATTACTGTTTCTGAATTGTAATGCAATACACTACTTTTGAGTTATATTCACCAAAATAACTGCGGAAGTATGACTTCAGTATGAATTGAGTTTATTGCAAATCTAGTGCAAGGCAATGTGGTATAGCATGATGACTGTGTAGGCCCCCAAGGCTACTAACAACTTCATATAATAGACACAGTGAAGGCTCATGGTGCAATACAACAAGTATCACTGTCAGAACAAAAAAAGCAGACAAAGGATCTAAGTCTGTTAAATTAGGATAGAGATACTGTAAATAAATTAAAGTCTAGGCCTATTTATATGAAACACAATAGAGGTAGAGCAGACTATTATGTGACCTATAGCCTATTGACATGACAAATCAGAAGACACAATCTCTTTTTCTTTTTGTTTCTATTATTTTATTCTCTTTTAATTCAAGTTCACAGCACAAAGCTTATGATTTTTTAAGAAACAAAAAGTGCTCTTGGAGAATTAGGCCTCCAGGAATACGACTCAGTAATTTCAGTCCAACTTCACAAAAATTAACATGTAGTCTAAACATAGCCTATAATTGCTAAGAAATAAAATGCAGGCCAAACAGAAGAACCCTACTATTTGCCACACAATGGCTAAAACACAGGCTACCAAATAACATCAGGTAAAATTGTAAAAGTGCTCGGGCCTATTACATTACATCTCATAGGAAATACAGCTCAGTCATTTCAGTCCAACTTCACAAAATGTTTTAAGCTGGGCTATATTAAACACACACACACACACACACACACACACACACACACACACACACACACACACACACACACAGGAAAATTGAAAATAAAAAATTCAGTCTAAACAGGAAACCTGTTACTGCCAAATATACAACAGAGGTAGCATGCAGCCAAACAAGGCTGGTAAAATAAGTAGAACTATTAAGGCACTTATGGCCCAGACTATAGACCTATATAGCCTACTGACAGTGGTGGGGGGGCTAGCCTATTCCACTATCCTCTTGACAGAAATATCTGTTGATGCTCATCAGGAGAAGGCGCTGAAAGCGTCCATCACTAAGACGGTTGCATTTTGTGGTGAGCACAAGACTCCCGAGACTGAAAAGTCTTTCTACTGGTGCACTGGATGGTGTTGGGGTGTTATAGATGAGTGCGATTTGTTTTATTCTTGGAAACTGGTGCAGGCTTTCCATTACACGGGCAGAATTGAAATAAGACATTACCTCTGTTTCCACTGACATGGGCACATCAGCCGTGGCCTTGGGCAGTGCATCAAAGGAAAAAAAGTCCTCCTCGCTGGAGGCAACAGCAGCAGGTTGAGGACCATCAGGCATCAGGGCTGCAAGCCCTTCTGCTGTTAGGGAGCGGCACTCCATTGTGAGGAGGAACTTGATGTGGTCTCTTCTGGCTTCTTCTTTTACTTAGCGCAGCTTGAACATGGGCAGTGAGACGGTGACCAGTAGTGCATCCTTGGAGTCAATTTTTGCGGCAAATCGAGTTTTAATTGCTCCCACAATAATCTCAGGCAGTCCAGTGATCATTTGCGATAGGCCATTTTTTGTTGCTTGGATTTTGGTGATTAGAACTTCTAGCGTTGGTTGAAGCGTTCCATAAAAACAAGTGTCCTCACCCTGTAGGATGTCCAGTGCGACTGTGAAAGGCTTCATAATGGAACAGTATTCCTTGAGAAACTGGTATTCCCTGTCATTCATACATTTCATCTGAAGCTGTGTGCAGAGGTTGTTGATGTCAGTGAGGGGCATTTCTGTGATCCGAGCACAGGCGTCATAGAATGAGTTCCACCGTGTTACTGTGGAGACAATCAACTTTCTATCACTGACCTCTTCCACGCACTCAGACTGCGACTGTGGAGCGGCTGGCCTTTGTCCATAGCGCTGAACATTTGCCTGTGGCACTACAATACACAACCCTCGATTCTGGATTAGATGCGAGCCATTTATCAACCTCATTGTTCGCAATTAGATTAAGTGTATGGGCTACGCATCTATGGTGGGGAGGCAGTACACATAGCCTGTCCTGGGAATCATCATTGGCATTAAGCACACTGTGAAGGTCTGTAAAGTCCACTTCGCCATCGCCCTCCACCTCCTCTTCCTCCTCGGAATCAACATGCTGATGCTCCTTGAACGCCTTCACAAAGTTACTCCCGTTGTCCGTCACACATGCAGTGACTTTATCGTGGGTCAGTCCATATTGAGAAAAAATGTCCTCCAGCTCTGTTGCAATTGCGTCATATGTATGTCGACCCCTAAAAACCCCTAAAATCTTCCACAAGCTATCACAGCCTTCTTTCATTTCAAGGTGTGTGCATCGATCAAGTGCCCAGTCACCCCCATTAAATTTTTGTTGTTGGCACTCCATATGTCTGCTGTTGTAGATACATACTGCTGGGCGTTGATTATTTTCTTCAGCTCCTTTTCCATGACAGCATATGCCTTATCCAACTCTTTGGCAAATGTCTTTCTGTCTGGCAGTACATGCTGAAAAATTAAGAAGATAGCTAGATATTACATTCATGCAGTGCTTAAATTGTATTAATGGATACAGGATCTATTTACATATACATTAACATTATGTTGCTGTTAAGGTTGCTGTTTGCAATAATAACACGGTAGCTAGCTAGATAACATCGGTGTGGTAGATGGCCCAGTGACCTAATACTGAACCTGTCTTTATGGCAACGTTAGCTTACTTTGTCATTGCTGGTGTTGACACAAATTTTTCTGACAAGCTTTCGAAAAGCCAGCGATTCCACTGTTGACAGAGGCAACATGTCTTCAACAACATACCCTGCCACGAGTCTCTTCACTTCTCGGGGTTCAAGCATGGCAGCCCTAGAGAAACGTAACTTCTGTCGCTTAGTGTTGCCCGTGCTCTCATCCTCGGCATTCTTTCTCTTATCTGCAGCTCTCTTGATTAGCTTAGTGTTAGTGTGGCACCTGTCCAGGTGTTTCTTTAGTGCTATTTCTTGACGTTGAGAGTTCCCTTGTTGTTGCACATATATTGCACTTGACTACAATGTTCTTATCTTTGTCTCTGACAAACTGAAAATAATGTATGTCCATCTCGAAAATGTAGAATCAGTCATCACGCATCTCCATCAAATTGCATCAACAGGAAATAACGTTACTCTTTTGCCCACAGATTTTTTTTTCTCTGGTGCGAGAATCTTTCACCAAAATGTGTTGGTGAATTCTTAAAAAAACCAAACACCATTTAATTTCTGGTAAAATACGTTCTAAAGCGCGTTACTGAGATTGTAACGGGTATAATATTACAAAAACTGTATTAGTAATTCATTATATTACTGCGTTACAGGAAAAAGCAATACATTACTGTAATTGCGTTACTTTTGTAACGTGTTACTCCCAACAGTGTTAAAGAGTTTGTGTGTGCTAGTGTGAGTTGCGAGTGCATGCATTGGTGTGGTGTAAGGGTAGGTGCGTGAGTGTGATCCGTGTGTGTGTGTGTGTGTGTGTGTGTGTGTGTGCGTGTGTGACACATACACAGGTACCTCATATCCTAAGGGTTAATTAGAGTCACAATATTAAGACACTGGCAGCATGTGTCCGTGTGTCTCTCTCTCAGTGTGGTCTTCCTAACTCCACTGCACTCGACTCTGCTGCATTAGCTTGGCTGTCTGCTCTGGGCCCAGCAACATTCTAGTTGTGAATATATAAACACACCATTCAGACACAGAAATTGGAATATTGTAGAAAAGTTCTCTTTTTTGTAATTCATATGACAAAGTGACATCTTCATATATTCTAGATTCATTACACTTAAAGTGAATTTTTCTGAACTTTTCCTACCACACTTTTCCCTTCCAGTCAACTTTCCATGAATATGCTTTCATACAACACTGCGAACAGAAAGCCCTTTCAGCAGTGACCTTCTGTGGCTCGTGGAGCGTGTCAATGCGTGTCTTCTGGACAACTGTTGTGAGGGAATTATCTGTAAAATCCATATATAATCACACACTTTATGAATATATTAATGTGCATGCATAATCACACACTTTATGAAATGTATTAAAGTTCAATCTATACACACCGACAATGAGTTCTTGAATGATGTAATTCACACACACAGAGACAATGACTGGTCAACAATGAGTTCTTAGAGAGTGCATGGTCATCATGATGTTTGTATCTTGTTCAGACACCTGTCATGAGTGTGTCAGCAGTAGTGTAGCTCAGCAGGACAGCGTCCTGAGTCCAGACATTAATGACCCTGAAATGTATTGCCTTTGTGTTTCACTGGTGGTGTGACCCAAGTATGAACCATGAGGTTGTCATGATTTACTGCTCTGAACTACGGGCACCCAGAAAGCTAAGGGACAAGAGGTAAACCCCGCCCCAGGGGGGCTTCCAAATAGGATGGTCAGATGGCGTGATGTGTGAAAGTTTTGTATAAAAGCCATGGTCCGGACTTAGAACTTTGGGTGCATCTGCAGAAGGGCGTGGCTTTGATGTCTGTCATTGTTTTAGGATTTTCATTAAAGTCTATTGGATTCCCAAATTCCTGAGTTGAAGTGCATTTGTTTTAGAAAGAGTGGACTTGATTTTCCACGTCACTGTCAAGTCGGCAGTCTTCCCCATGATTGTGGTTGTGTGTACTGAAGGCTCAGGGAGTTAATTAGCTGATTAGAACTCTTCTCAGGTCAACATTTCTGAGCCGACACTAGCGTGCACACTGCCCGCTCGGGCAGGGCATGTCTTCTTAATCTATGCCAGCGACAACCAGTCAACCAGTATAGGGTAAACATCCGTCTCTGCAAATATTAATATTAATAAGTATTTAGTATTTGCGTGACTCCACTACTAAAAATGTATTACAACGATGCCAAGTCAATGATTAGTCAATGTAAAAATAGCAATTTACTTCGTTTTATGTTATGCATGTATCACTCACCCGTGATCCCAACAATCTCTGAAAACGTCCATGCATAAATTTTTTCGAATTATATCTCTGCATGAAGCCAGAGAAGCATAAATAATGGAGAAACTGGACACCGCAATTATAAGTATCTCTCCCGTCAATTTATTTTAGCTAGCTTGTGAGTTTTTAGCTATCGAGTAGGAAAGAGAAGGAACTTCAAGACGCTGAGAACATCTGCCCTGCCATTGGTAATCGCCGAACTCCATCACTGCCCGCTCGCTGGAAATTAGTATAAAGTTGAACATATCTCAACTCTCAACTGTCGCTGTCGCCGGGAGTTTTTGTCTCCCAGAGTAGCTCCGCCTGCTGTTGGCGTGATTCGCTGGCTCTCGTTGGAAATGAACGAGAGAGTGCCTCTTTGTAGCTCTACCGAGCAGACAGTGTGCACGCACCTTCAGTCTCAGACACAGCACTCGAAACCGACGAACGTAACCCTTCCAAAAATTTTCAATTAATTTTATTCGATTTGGCAGCATTGGACATAAGAGCTCTTTTTTTGCTTTCTTAAACTTTTTCAGCACCACTTTTCCTTTTTTGTGGCCAATTATCTAGCTATCTTTTTCTGTTTTGACAATATTAACCTAGCTTTACTACAATCAGCTCGCGTTGCACTCTTTGATGTTGTGTTTGACTTTAACTGAAAGTCCCAGTTTGAGCAACCTCCGATCGTGCCGGGCCAGCCAATGCGCCCACTGGGACAAACGTTTAATATGGATTATTACAACCACAGTTAAATTTTGCAAGTCATGAAAACCTGTTCTATGCGTCACCGGCCAGTAAAAATATTTTTTTCATATATATTTAAAAAGAAATTTGACCAGTCCACCCCAAAAAAGATGGTCCGGCCCCTCTGGCATTTGCCAGAATTGCCAGATGGCCAGTCCGCCCCGGGTTGTGGTTACTACTATGGATGACAATGTTTTTAGTAACAATTTTTTTGACAGTATTGTACATAGACAATGCTGTGGTCTTTTGTATCTCACACTACCAAAACCAAAATTATGGGTTTTAATCAAACAGAGGTTACATACAAATCAATGGCTTTAGGGTGCTGATTCTGTACTTTTCCATCTGAACATAGCAGAACAAAATAATGTAAAATACATACCGTATATCAATCAAGAGTAGTAAAAAGATATTTTATGATGATCTGTTGTGTTTTTTGTACTAAGAGTGGTGAAATATGGTCATACCAAAGCGTCTGAAAAAAACTGTAACACGGAGTGATTTATCTGTACCACGAGGTGATTATTCAAAAATGATCAGTGGGTCATTAGTCAATACTGGGCATCAATAGAGAGGATTAATGACCCACTGATCATTTTATATACTCACCCCAGGGTAGAGAAAAACACTCTGTATCACTTAGCCCACTGCAGGATATCATAACATTTTTATTTCACTGTTAATATTATAATATCACAAAAAAAAAAAAAATTATTTTAAAAAAATATCATAAAAGTATTACTATAGTGTTAATATTAGAACATTATTATTATAACATTCTTAAAATATAACCTGACCTTTTAGCTTTGGTTTTATGTTTGCCAAAGAGACTCATTTTAGAGTCAGGGCCCTCTTCACCTCTCTCCCCAGGGAGACTCATTTTAGAGGCAGTGCCATTCTCTCTCTCCCCAGAAAGATACATTTTGGAGGCTTAGTTAATTCCTCTCCCCTCTCTTTAAACCTGTAAACACATAATGAAAAAAACATTACCAAGATCAAGACTTAAACTGTAAACACTACAAAGAGAAATTATCTAGAACCGACACAAACAAAAAAATAATGGCACATTACCTTGAACAAACAAATTCACATGACACATTACCTAAACAACCTGGAGGTAGTGTTATCCTGGCTTACTGATAAAGTCTCATGACTGTAGAAAGACAGACAATGTGGGTGGAATCAGAGTCAAATGTTACTGATGAATCTGTTTATGATCCATGTCAGCTGGTCTAGATTCTCTAATGTTACTGATGAATCTGTTTATTATCCCTGTCCGCTGGTCTAGATTCTCTAATGTTAGTGATGAATCTGTTTATGATCCCTGTCAGCTGGTCTAGATTCTCTAATGTTAGTGATGAATCTGTTTATGATCCCTGTCCGCTGGTCTAGATTATCTAATGTTAGTGATGAATCTGTTTATGATCCCTGTCCGCTGGTCTAGATTCTCTAATGATAGTGATGAATCTGTTTATTTTCCCTGTCAGCTGGTCTAGATTCTCTAATGTTAGTGATGAATCTGTTTATGATCCCTGTCAGCTGGGCTAGATTCTCTAATGTTAGTGATTAATCTGTTTATGATCCCTGTCAGCTGGTCTAGATTCTCTACTCTTTCCTCCATAATCATCATGGACCTCAGACACCGGATCCATGGTCTGTTGGTGCTGCTAACATCTATCAGACTGAGACTGTATGGAGCTTCACTACTATGGGAATATGTGACTGACTAGACAGAGACACACAGGGTATAAAACCAGGCAGATACAAGAAAAAACCTCAGAAGGTGATTATATCTATGAACACACAACCATTACACTGTTAAACCATCTAGCAAACATAAATGGTATGAGGGATCACTACCAAGAAAAAGAGACTGGAAACAAGGCTTTTTCCACAGCCAAGTAACAGTTCCATGTTAACTATCCCACGTAAATAACCTATTTTTACGTTTCACAACTGAAATATACTTCATCACATTTTACAGGAATAAAGCAACAACTAGTCTCTGGTCTGAATAAAGTACAGACCAGAGACTCCCTAATAGAAGTCTGGTGCCCTGTTCTCTGTCTCTAGTACTCTGTCTCCTAAACAACCCGGAGACCAGTAGACAGTCTATACCACTGAAGGACAGACACATACACAGAATATCAACATGACTATAACAGACCTAATGATCAGTAGACAGTCTATACCACTGAAGGACAGACACACAGAATATCAACATGACTATAACAGTCCTAATGATCAGTAGACAGTCTATACCACTGAAGGACAGACACACAGAATATCAACATGACTATAACAGACCTAATGATCAGTAGACAGTCTATACCACTGAAGGACAGACACACACATAG